>JALPQD010000205.1:165000-250000 GCA_023101885.1 Typhlomys cinereus | reverse complement strand
TCCCTTTGTCTATATGCGTCAACATAGCCAAAGCATTCACGCTGTGTGATACCTAAGAGATAGTTTTCTATCACAAGGTAGAATCATTTGTATTTTGACTCCTTGGTTGAAGCAAAATCTCTGTCCAGTGTGCCAAAAAGGGAAGGACTGTTAAATGAGCTGAACCTAATCTTAACACATAAAGAGATCTGAACTCCAACTACAACTCTCTTAAGTTGCTCAATAGCTACATCTTGGAGAACACATTTTGCTTTTATTTCTGCCCAAATCACTTAGCAAAGGCATTCTTGGTTATGGGCCTCAGTATCCTAAACACACTGGCATTTCTTGTGCAAATCAAGTGGTACTTAATATCCTTAATCAGGGGGTACTTAATATCCTTAATCAATTAATAGAGACCTTCTTCATTTATTGAAAATGCGCTGTGGGGCATAATATTAGTCCTGAGAAAGCGAGAGGAAAGAAAGGCTTGCCCTTCTTCAGGCAAGTGGGGAGCCCCTCTGAGAGGTCCCTCTGCACGGATCAAAAGTGAATTGCCCAGTCCCTCTCCTAAGGACCTCCTCCTCCTCCTCCTCCTCCTCCTCCTCCTTCTCCTCCTCCTCCTCCTCCTCCTCCTGCTCCTCCTCCTCTTCCTCCTCCTCGTCCTCCTGCTCCTCCTCCTCTTCTTCCTCCTGCTCCTCCTCCTCTTCTTCCTCCTGCTCCTCCTCCTCTCTTCTTCTTCTTCTTCAATTAGGAAAAAAATAGTTACTGGCCAGTGAGATAGCTCAGTAAGTCTTTACGTCTTTGGTTTACAAACTTTTGCTCCCTAGAAGTTAGCATATGAGGAGAGAAGTGACTTCTGGAAGCTGTCCTCCAGCGGACCTGTGCATCTAAACTCTCTCTCTATGACTCTCTCTCTCTCTCTGTATGTGTGTTTCAGTCTTTCTATGTCTCTCATATAGATGAGTAACTTCAGGAACGTAGTAAAAAAGTTTTTTTTCTATATGTTGCTCAGTTCTCCTTTGTCTCCTGACAAAGCCCCCAAGACAGACAACCTGTGGAGGAAAAGGTCCATTCTGGATGCTGACTTCAGAGGTTTCAGAGCACGCACCTGGCCCTGCTGCTTTGGGATGACAGTCACAGAGACCTGACCACAGTGGGGCGCCTGGGAAGTGCAGTGAGAAAGAGGAAGAACGATGGTTCCCAAGGCCTCCTTTCAAGGGTTTACCGGCAATGACCTGTCTGCCACGGCCTCGCCCCTGAAGTTTTCACCACCTCCCAATGGCACCACAGCCTAGTGACCCAGGTGACAAAGCACGGTCCCTTGGGGACACCTCAGCTCCAAACCATGGCCCCTTCTTCCCCTAGCCTGTGTATGTGACTACCAAATGTGCAGTGACCTAACTCCTGGAAACACATTGGCTTATGCTTTCTTCATAGCTATAGCAGATATTCACACGGCAGATGAGGATGGAATGTGAGTGGTAGAGACCCATTATGGGAAGTGATGCTCTTTTTCTTTCTTTCAGACTCCTCAACTTTTTTGTCCTTCCCCTCCTCCTCGTCATCTTCCTCCCTTTCCTCTCCCCTCCTTATTTTATTTTGAGACAGTGTTTCACCAAGTACCTGAGGCTTTCCTGGAACTCAATTTGTAGCCCAGACTGGCCTTGAACTTTTGACCCACTTGCTTCGGGGGTCCTGAGTGCTGAGATTGTAAATGTGCTCCTCATGCCTGGCTTGAAAAGAAATAAGTGAGTTATAATTTCCCTAGATCCCCAGATCTCTTGTTTGGGTGAGCTCCATTTAGAAATCAGACTTAGGAAATTCAGAATGTCGAAGAGACAGATTTTATGTCTTCTGAGTAAGACTGCAAAGTTTCCTTTTTCTGGTTTTCTTTTTTTTATAACTAACTATATTTTTTCAACATTTATTAATTTATTACTGTTTTGCTATTATTATTTTTTACTTTATTATTATTATTATTTCTGCTCATACAAACTTAACAGGTACACGGGTCCCCTCCCTCCCTTTACCTCCCCCCCCTTTTTTGCCCCTCCCCTCTCCCTCCATCCCCATCCCCCAGTGCCTCCCCTCCCCTCTGATCCCTGGAGCATCCTTTAATGTGCATGCCAAACTCCTCTGGGTGTCCTCCTCTCCAATGAAGTGCAAGGACCCAGGGGCATTTCCCAGAACCCTTTCCTGTGTTCCCCTTAAGCTTAGGAACACTACTGTGACTGTCAGTCCCTAGCCTCCAAAGATCCTAGTGCCTTTAGTCCATGCTAGACTTTGTGGGGTCAATAATGTGTTGGACATTGTGCAGGTCATGCAAAGTCCTATTATGATTGCTTCGGCCCTAACTTGTGTGGAGTATCTGCATATCGTTACTCTTCCCATCCTTGTGCTCTTACAATCTTACCGCCCCCTCTTCCGCAAATTTCCCTGAGCTTCAGGATGGGGAGAGATTAGGCTGGCCCAGTTCCAGGTGGTTGACATAGAGTCTCTGATGTTCTGAATTATTGTTTGTTAATTTTTTTTTTCGGTTTTGCTGCTCCTGCAATGCCCTTATCTCCATCTTGATGAGTATTGGAAGTCACCCCCTGGCCAGAGATAAAAACCTGTTAAATTAGAGTCTTGTTATAAGAGTATATTCAAAGGTAGATGGAATAAAAGTAGGAGACCATGGTGAGAGAGGGGTCGATCACCCATTTGCAAAATGGTTATTTTCTATCAGGCAGCCTATATGCCCTCCCTTTCTGGTAAGATCATACCCCGTCAGTTGCAAGTGATCAGGAAGGAAATTCTGTGAACTTAACCAGATGTCTCATTACTTACTTGCAGTCCTTGATGGTGGCCTATTTGCTCTGCTGTAACATGGTCCCCTCTCTCCTTGTTTCTGGTGGGGCCCTCCTTGCCCATTCATCCTGTTTATAATCTTTACAATTACTGTAGGTATTACAGATATTTGTTTTTGAATGTCTCTAATCTTTTTCTGGTTTTCAAATGAAGGTAAAAGTTAAGACTTTTAAGAAACAAGTCTTTGGTCTACATTAGATTCTATGTGCATAGTTAAGACTATAATATGATGTAGAAATTTATAAAAAATAAAATAAATATAAAAATAGAAGTATAAATGAAAGCTAAATTTCCCCACTAGCTTATTGTTAACTTAGCCAAGATCCAAAGATCTAGCGTAGGAAAGTGTTTCCAAGAACATTCCACAGAGTATATTCAAATGGTAGTTGCTGTGGTCCCAGAAGACAGGCAGATACTCTTCTCTGGAAAACATTAATGACAACTCAATAAATGCTCCCAGGGATGCCTTCCC
This sequence comes from Typhlomys cinereus, assembly GCA_023101885.1. Taxonomy (NCBI): domain Eukaryota; kingdom Metazoa; phylum Chordata; class Mammalia; order Rodentia; family Platacanthomyidae; genus Typhlomys; species Typhlomys cinereus. The sequence continues at coordinate 246,696 of JALPQD010000205.1, read as the reverse complement.
ATGAACCCTTCTTTCAGTGCTCCCCATTCATGCTCCTTCCTGGTTTTTGTGCACATAAGAACAGTGAATGGAAGATGAACAAAAATTAAAAGGGCAGGAAGTGATTACAGAAACAAACTCAGAAAGCCATCCACTCTCCTCTTGACCCCCTTGTGTGCTGGGGGACAGTAACTCCTCTGGTTTCCAAAGACATCATTGGTGAGCATGTGTGCTCTTCACCTACCTACCTATCTGTCTTGATCTCCTGATATTTTTTTCTAGCTTCTCCTAACCTCTGTCTTACTTCTCAATTAAATGGTAATTTGTAAACCGTTGTGGTATAGCAAAGCATTCATACTAGTAAGATACTAAAGAGCTACAAATTTGGAAAGAAACTTAAAAGATGAGGTAACAAAACATTTTAAAGAGGCTGGTAAGAGATCAGTGTCCTGATTGACATGTCCGAGCATTCTCATCCATTACTCTGTCTCTCTCTCTCCTACTATTCATATATTTTATTTGTTTGTTTTTCATCACTGGAATGAAACACTTGGGACAAAAGAACTGAAGGGAACTGATGGCTCAAGGTTTAAAGATGTCCATGGTTGCCTCTTCATCCCACATGCTTCTTGGTTCTAGGTGGGGTGAGACAGAACTTCATGTTGGGGAATATGTGGTAAAATAAAGTGGCTCACCTGATGAGGGATAGGAGAAAGAAGGAGAGAGAGACAGAGAGACAGAGAGAGAGAGACGGAGAGAGAGACAGAGACAGACAGAGACAGAGACAGACACAGAGACAAAGAGAGACAGAGAGAGAGAGAGAGAGAGAGAGAGAGAGAGGAGGAAGAGGAGGAGGAGGAAGAGGCTGAAGAGAAAATACAACCTTTGAAGTCATTTATCTACTAACCTACTTCCGCCAACCAGAGCAGACCACACCTCTTAATGACGCCACCAGATTGTGACTCTCTGACTGGACCAGTGGATTTACCCAACACTATGGTTAGAGTCCTCAAGTTCCAATCATCCCTCCGTGTCAACTGAGGAGTGATCTTCAACAAGTGGCTCATTCTGGAAAAAAAAATATTGACAGATATTATCATTGCAGATTCTGGAGAAAGAAGCACAAAGACTAGTGATGATTCTGTGGATATCGAGTGGCTCATTTGATGCCATCTGAGTCAATGGAATTTCAAAATGGGATAATGTACGGCTTGTCACATTTGCTCCATTCTCAACCAGTTACCTTCTTTAAACCGGACTCCAAGATAAATTCCGAAATAAAATACAAACTGCAGATGATTTTTGTCTAATGCTTTCTGGATTTTTTTTCCTCCAGGAAAGGAATTTGTTCTTAGAAGACCTAGTCTGCAAGGTCTGACCACTAATCCTCATGAGAAAACATCTATCCAGATCGAGTCAGTTCTGTGCAATCAGTACAGCCTGTTGCTCGGTGGCATGTATACAAAAACCACCAACTGATCCACTGAGTTTATCACTTTCGAATGGGTTGTTTGGCAACTCATAGACCCAGGCTAGGATTATACCGCCATCTGTATTCTTTCTTGCATCAGGCTTATTTCAGCCACAAGTCGTGCATGCTGTTTTGAGAAGAGCTTGTCAATATTTTGGTTTGTCTTTAGCTATAAGAGCTCCGTCGACAGTCTCTTGTGAACTTGGCTCGGCCTTGCTAATTCTTTGTCAGTTCTGGCAGCCTGAAGAATTTAAGTTCATGGTGTAGATATTTGGATTCCCCTCAAAATAAGAATGAAATATGTAAAATAAAATCCTAAAATAGGCTCCTTGTCTTTAACAAAAATACCCCAAATTCCTAGAAATGGCCAGTCATAGTCAATATGTGTCTATGTGTAATTTCAATGCTAGAACAATGCAAATAAAATAGAATTTTTGAAGTGACCGATATCTCCTGCTATCTCGGGTTTCAAGCTGCGCAAAGCAGTTGAGCAGTTGAATAAATCTTCCCTTTGCAAATTCAACATTCATCAGTGTTTCTGAGTCTATAAGATCTCATGCAAAGTGCATTGTTCATGGAAATTTGAACACGCACTAAGATATCCATGTATTCACTGGCACACTCACATTGCAATATCACAATGTTGTTGTTCGTGCAGCGACCAGTTATTTCTTCCAAGGGGAATAGTGAAGCACCAGTATTTTTGAATAATGGTAAAACCAGATGATTGAGTGTGTGTGGAGGACTTGTTCTACAGCAAAAAACAACAATAACAACAAAAACAAAGCCATGTAACCCATATGGTCAATTATTCTTTGACAGTTGTCGGGAGGGAGAAGCAAAGCAAATATGAAGGAAACTTGTAGTTTTTATGTCTATGGTAACAGAAGAGCTAGGTTTGGATTTGGTGACCTTGAAATAAATATAATTTGGGGTATTAACTTTACAAAATTTCAAAAGTAAAATCGAATGTTAATGTTTAGCTCAAATAAAGTTAAAGGAGGTTTTGGAAGAAATGGGTAAACTGGGTGTCCTATATGTGAACTTGATTACCTTTAGGACACATCTCTGGAATGGCCACAGAATGGCTAGAACTTTTAAAGACAGCTTTGTTACAGGAAGTTTGTCACTGTCTTAAAGTGAAACTCCCATTTAAACAGGTGTTGACTAGTACTTATGGAAGGTTAGCTGAGCTTCTTTCATTATTCCCATGAAATCTGTGTTTCTTACAAACATTTCAGAATCACTAAGCACTGATCTTTAGACCTTTAGAGAGGTTTAGAGCACAGGGCCTTGGAGGCCAGGAAAGCGATGGCTGAAGGTTAAGAAGTCACAGGGCTTTGCCTCCTTGCCCTTTGCATCCTTAGGCAGGCAGCCGTGGGGGAGCTGTCACAGCTTCCAGCGTCCCGTCTTGAGCCTTGTGTGCTCCTTAATTGAGTCCACATCTTTGCCCCGCTGCTGTGAGCTAGAGAGAAATGCTCAGAACTATCTAGCAAACCGCACTGTCCTCACTTAGTTACTGTGATGGCAGTTAACTTTCTGAAAACCTATGGAAATCACCTGTTAATTCTTTCTCTGTCCACAGAAAACCCTTGTGGAAGCATCGAGTCCCATCAGGTTTGCGGCATGTGGTCAGCACAAATCCAGGCCCAGCATACTCTGCTCTTAAGGGATTCTTGCCAGCTATTTGTTTTCATACTTTATTTCTTCATCAGAACAGAAAAATGAGGAAGGGAGGTGAGGGTAGCAAAGAGGAGAGGAAAGGATGAGAGGGTAGGAAAGGGGAGGGAAGGCAAAAGAACAGGAGCATGCTTCGGCACATGTAGAGATCAGAGGACAATGCTCAGAAGCTATCCTCTCCTTCCATCATGTGGGCTCTGGGAATCTAACTCTGGAAGAAAATCTTTTCCTAATAATTCAAACTACACACCAATCCTCATTGTCTGGGTTTGTGATTAGAAGCCATCGTGCTTGGGAATGGTCAATAAAACTAAAGCCATCCATTTAATTTAAGTAGAGTCTCCAGATATCTGACAGAAACAAAAGCCAAAAGTATATAAATTGATCTATTTCAAGTCTACTCTAAACAAATATGTATAGACAAAGATCGAAATAATATACACTAAAGTTTAAAAATCATAAAACTCTCAACAAAGCAGCTTAAAATGAGCAAAAAGAATTTGAACCCAACCCTTGTATATTGTAAAAATCATTTGTCACAGAAAAACACAAATGAAATAGATTTAGCGTCTTTACTGAACTGAAGCAGAGCATGCAAATGAGAAAGAGTCCAGGGACAATGTTATGTGCCTGTAGTTCCAGTCCTCTGAGGTGAGATGCAGGGTCACATGACCCTTGAGTTCTAGACACTCTGGACCACATAAAAAAAACCTGTTAAAAAGATAGGGGACCGGGAAGATGGTTCAATGGTAAAGTACTTGCTATGCAAGCAAGAGGCTTTGAATTCAAATACCCAACACTCACACTCACACACACACACACACACACACACACATTTTTGATATGTACACAAAGGAAAGGAAAGAAAACCACAGAGTAATCTGTACAAAAATGACCAAGCAAATAGAAAATTAGGCAGTGGCTGAATATACATAGCTAGCCAAACAGGTCAACAAAATAAAAGAGGAATAATTAAAATTAAAGACAATACTCACTTTATAGGATAGATTGGATACACATGCATAGAAATTAAAATATTATAAAATATATCTGAATAAGTGACCTGGAATAGATAGGAGAGAGAGAGAAAGACAGAAAGAGAGGGAGAGAAAGAGAAAGAGAGAGAGAGAGAGAGAGAGAGCAAATATTATAGACTTATCAGTAGGCATGAAAGATAGAGTACAAAAATTTGAGGCACATAGGAGACTTAAGGGAATAGAGAAACAGTATTTAAAGATTGAAAGATAAAATGATTGACAATTCTTGAGAAGTAATAAATATACTGATATTAACATATAGTGTATTTATTATTTCTTTTCTTTTTTATTATTATTATTATTTATTCAACTGTGTACGTGTGTGTGTATGTGCTCGCTCGCGCGTGTGTGTATGTGTGTGTGTGTGTCTGTGTCTGTGTATGTGTAGAACCACGGACGAATTCGCTAACCACCATGGACGCCTCCACCTCCTTCTGCCCCGGGATTCACAGGCTCCGCCCTACCAGGACCAGAAGCGCAGGCCACCCCCGCTTCCGCCTGGCGTCTATACGTGGGATCTGGGATCCGAACTCGGGACCTTCCGCCTGCAAAGCGGAGGCTTAACCCCTGAGCCACCTATCCAGCCCTGTATTTATTATTTCTTAAAAACTGATATTAACAGATAAATTTAACAAACATCATTTAAGGGTCAATGATAAAATTGAGTATCACCTAACACAAAGAGATGATCTTCAATTCAGAAAAGATGAATTGCTTAAGTAAGGTGATTAAGCTAATAGTTGATAAATGTAAATCTTGGTAGGAGCTAGAAAGAATAGAATTTTCAGTGCACTGACGCAAAATATTAGTGAGCACACAATCTTCAAAAATGAGGTTGAAAGAAGGATATTTTCATTTAAATGGTAGAGGAGGCATAGAAGGATGGGCTAAGGAAAGTGGGCTGGAAAGAAAAAATAGCAGCATAAAAATAATTACTACCTTTTCTTTATAAAAATAAGAAAAAAAATCTACAAAATGATAATGAGAAATAGGAAAGGTATTATGGGGTCATCTTATCTTAATATCATTGAGTTGTTGAGAAACAGAATAAAATCATGATTAAAAATCATGATTACCATTGTAAATTGACAGATTACTATATAAGCTATGTTCATGGAATAATCCCTAAAATAAAAAGTGTTAAGTAAATTAAACATAATAATATAATGAGTCATTTTAACTTAGAAGGAGAGAGTAAATACTGCAAGATTATACAGAAAAGGAGGGCAATTTTCACCTCTCAGGTATACTAGAAATGAACATAAATACATTAATTAATTAGTGACAATAAATATAAATGAATAGAAAAAGTAATGAATTACACCTATAACAAAAAGCAGAAATAGATCAAATATGAAAGGAGAAGCATGACAGACAGATTAACCTCATGTAAACAAAAAGTCAAGAAGAACTACTGAGATTTAGAAAGAGAACTGAACTTGTAAATATTGAGGAAGTGGATGTGTTCGCCATGATTTAAGCATTGCATAATGTTTTCTGTGTAGAAACACACATATAACTCCATTAATTTTAAAACATTATGTTTCTATCAATTAAACATAAATTAAATATTCTTTAAAAGCAAGTAAGTAATGATAAGTAATTCAATTCTCAGAAAATTCAGATTTCTAGGATTAGGCAGATGGCTGGATGGACACGGTGCTTACACATAAAGTTAAGGATCAGAGTTCAGATCCTCAAACCCATGTGAAACCTGGATGGGTGCTGTGGCCACTTGTAACTCAGCACGTGAGAGGGAAACCAGGGAGATCTTGGAGGAAGTTGGTTGGCTAGATAAGCCAACTGGTGACCTCCAAGTCAATTGAAAAGCCCAGTCTTAATAGGAAGGTGGAGTGATTAAGGATAGCACCTGATGTCAACTCCAGGTCTTCACAACCATACATCTCACTGCATATGCACTTGTATACACACATGCACCCATGCATGTGAACACAAACATACATGGAAGAATACATGCATGTAAACACTCCTGTACACATACACAGACAAGCAAAAGAAAAGTTAGAATTTTAAAATATAGAATATATAAAACAAAGTCTTATGCTCAAACACATCATGAAACATAAATAAAACAAAATTTCAGAACAAGTGAAAGTGTTATCCTATGAGGACATTTTAATGATATTTAGCACTGAAAGAGAAAAGTAAGTTATCTGGCATCTAGTTATAGACATTAATGTTATGATTGAAGGCTAAGCCTTTAGACACATCTATAAAGAATATTTAGTTAAGGCAAACCCTGAGTAAACTTTTTGGGAGATTATCTAAATAATGCGGAAATAATCAGCCCATACTGTGTGGGACAAATCCCTGGGAAGGGAGATAAGATGGGAGGAGCTGAATCAGTATTTCCGACAGACTGCAATTCGGCAAGTAGGCCCTTCTCAGCCCTTCCTGTGGATGCAATGTGCCCAGTCCTCTCAGCTCCCCAAGTTTCTGTCCCCCAACCGCTATGATGATGAACTGTAACCAGAAACTGGAAACCAAGACTAAACCCCATGTTCCCTGAAATTGACTGGTTGTGTTTCATGCCATCAACAGAAGAGTAACTGGGACAGTTAGCAAGAGTGTGAATTTCAAAGACACAATTTGCAAGTTTACCCTAGAGCATAAGTTTATTCTATGATCTTTCTTCTTTTCTTTATTTTTCAAATTTTAAAGCAATATGCATCACCTTTATATAATTTCAAGGTATAATTATAAGCATAGACTTGTTTTTACATACTCATAACCAAAGTTATGTCTGATCAAGTTAGAACAATTTCATGTTATCATCTGATTCCAGTTGGTAGCCTATTAAAATAATGTTGATTATCTAAGATGTGTTTTATATTTAGTTGAATGGAAAAGAGATTCCCATTTTCTATTCCCCTTTACACCTATTTTTCTTCCAGATATTGACAGAATAAACTAAATAAGTTTTAAAAATGCATCATTCTGGATTCCCCTAGTTTCTTTGTTGTGATGTAGACTTGGTCTTCTGTCTTCTATGTGCTCTAGAAATAAGATTTCATTTCAAGATAGGGGTGGAGGGAGTACTTAATATTAAATTATAACCAGATGCACCAAATCTTGTTGTCCTTCTGTTAGTAATTGAGAGGCTGATCAGTAGGGTCACTGGGTGACTGTTTGATGCCCTCTGTGAGTTCCTCCTAACATTTCACCCATGATTATATTGTCTGGATTTTGCAATGACAAATATGATCTTCAGTGATAGAAAAAGCATTTGTGAAAGTTGAAGATTTGTCTTCATAAAGCAAGTATCTAGACATCAATGTATATTAAAATTTATCATCTTGCACATCACATTCTCACATCATTATTAAATCAAAATGGAAATTTAGAAGCCAAAAATAAAAAGGATAGTTTCTCATTATATTTCAGTCAACCTTAAACATGACATGCAAAAATCATGAGCTAATTTTACTTTTGAATTAGAATTCAATTTTTTGAATGAAGTTTTGAACTATGAAGTCTAGCAATGTGTACTAAAATTTAAATATTTCCAGAAAAAATTAGAAAAGTTGTGTTACTCAGTTTTCAAAGACACAAAGAAAAAGTGACACTTAATAGATGCAATGAAAGCCTCCAATAAACATAATCATGACTATTTGCATAAAAGAGAAGAAAGAAAAGGAGAGGAGAAACACTTTGCAACATAGGCAGAGAGGGGTATTATATTAATTTAACCAGCAGCCTCCACCAAGTCCATATTTGATCAAGGAAGGATGAAAGTATCTTAAGAAACACGCTGCCTCCAATTCCATGACCTGATACTTCAGATCTCAACCAGAGCAGCAGCAGAAAAGAAGTAAAATAGGAGAATGTCTGCATGTACATTTCCTATCGCAATCACTCTTATTGTTGTGAGACAACAGTCGGATTCAAGCAACTCAGGGCTGAGAAGGGAATTTGTTTGGCTTAGGTTTCTGCGTTGGGAGATATAGTTCATTAGGGCAGGAAACACTTAGCAGGAGGCATGAATGGAGGCAGAAACAGGACGCTGGTTCAGGTCACCACAGCCATTATGGCCGCAGAAAGAGCAAGAACAAACTGAGGAGAAAAGCCCGCCCTGTGTGACATGCATTTCTCCAGCAAGGCTCCGCCTCCTAAAGGTGCTATAACCTCCCCAAACCTTAGCATCAGTTAAGGATGCAGACTCATGAGCTTGAAGGGGACAACTCACATTCAGACCATGGCAGTACCTAACGAGAGACCTTTGAACAGGATTACAACAATTATTTCTCTGTGTATTATATACTAAGTCAGAGTAAGCGCAAAAACTAAGCTAATTAGATAAGAGTGGTGTAATCAGATTCCAACTGATGGAGCATCATAATGATTACTTGATAGGAGGGATTCAACTCTAACTGGCTTTGGTGAGTGCTGAAACAGTGCCTGAGACATGGGAGGTACAATGTATATGGGTTAATTAAGTAAAGTAGCAATAAAAGTAACTGTCATCACAGATCGTATGATTGACCAGGTAGAGCGCGCAATGTAATATGGATATAATTTATTAGAATGAATTGTATTGTTGAGCCCACTTGTTGAATATTAAATTAAAAGGAATTAGTCACCAGTAACTAGTGCTAGAAAACAAATATAACAAATCTATGCAAAGAAAAAACAAATGCGCATGACCATAATTCTAAAGGTTGCATATATGCAATGTGTATGGCATGAATAAGTATTTTAATGAAGAGAGCTGTTCCAAGTCGATGGCTGGGAAGATTCAGTGGTGTAAACACTTAAGGCTTCCCACATTAATCTGTGTAATCAGGATAATTTTGTACAGCACAGCCACAGTGAGACTGCCTCTTCCTAATGTTCATCCTAAACTTGAGAAGTTATGCCACACACAGAGATGAAAGATACTGATTTGAGATGGGTTTCTTCCTTTTCCTCTTTGGACTCTTTTTTATTATAGAAATCTAGTCACAGTGCTGCATGGAGAACGTGTTTGAAAAAGTTCTCGCCAGTAGCTCCAGCTCTAGACACCCAGCATCACCTCCACATGTGGAAATAAATGGCCTTTAATCTACTGGGTCTCTACGTCAGCACAAAGCAACCACAGGATAAGCCCAAGAAATACCATCCACATACTTCTCAGCCTTAGGAATTGTGAAAAACAGAACCAATCTTGGTTCTTCCCTTATGTCATTACAATTCAGAAAATAAATAAGAAAATAGGTGCCTAGAACAAAAAGTTAGTATTATTTACTTAAAATTCCTAAATGGGATTTTTTTTACATATAAACAAATTCTAAAATAAGAAGTGCTTCCAAAGGAGAACAGAGTGAAGGAGCTTTCCTTTTCAGACCGTGAAATTTATAACCTAGCTACAGGAATGAAGGTAGGTGAGATTGCCACAGGGAGAGACAAATAGAAATGAAAAAGGAAAAAAGGAAAATAAACTCACTGAAATCTAGCAATGGGTAATAAGATAAATTTATTTCTAGAGGGCCACATATGAAAGCAAATTCCATTTGTAACAGTTTGCATTGAAATTAGCTGGACATTAATAACTGGCACTTGGGGGGGGCAGAAAGTGACTGCAATTTATAAAACTCAGATGATAACGTGAAAAAAAATTCTGACCGAAGGCTGTTCAGTGGATGTATGTTGAAGGATTAACATGAGTATATGATTTTTCTTATGAAGTATTCTTTAAACTTACTATATTTTATCTGCTGCCTTTTCGTGGCATATGGTTTTAGTTGATATCACACTAATTTAAGTCTAGAAGTCATAACTTCTTAAAATAGGAAAGATGAGCACAGTCTACTGTCTTTGTGGTTTGAGCAGAATACATCTTGGTTTTGTTAAATAATAATACCATTATATAACAGCACGCTTGAATGTAAAATAATTCAGGTTATTTTTAAAAAGCTTTGCGTCCTGAGGATGGTGGCCTTTTAGGTGTCTGTGTAAGTGGAACCCAATTTGTGTTTTTGTTTTAAAAATCAAAGATACAAATACTGATTTGCAAAGCACCTAAGCCATGCTGTGTCATCATACCACAGTTCCTAGAAACAGGCTCTGCAGACAGACAGTGCTTGTCAAGATCAGCTGAGCTCAACACTTAGGGGGAAAACTCTTTTCATGCTTCAACAGCAAGCAATTTGTTTCAAGTAATGATGATTAGTCATATATAATTGCCTGATTGTTAAAAAAAACTTGCCTACAAACCTTTGGTGTGCCCTATTATATGGTTTCACTTATTCTTTGAGTAAGTTTATGCAGTTAAAGTTTATGCAGTTTTGAGACAAACAGCACAATTCAAAACAAATGAAAAGATGTGCCCAGACAGGCTGAAATTTTTGAAGTGAAACAACATGGAAGCATAGATATACATGTACATATTAAGTTGGAACTCTTTTATTTTTTAGAGAAGTTGAGTCTTCAAAAATAATAATGAAGTTTTCCAGAAAAGAATAGTTTATAAATCACCAGCCAATGAAAGTGATTCATGAAATTATATCAATTTTAATATAAAACAGCATAATTCTTATCTTTTGTGTAGGTAGACATTTACGATGTATGAGAAAGTGAATCGCTTATACCATGTAAATGAAAGTAATCACTCAGTGTCTAACACGGTGTTGCAAATCAGGAAAAATATTTAGATTCATATGCAACGAAAGTTCAGTCATTGCTATTCTTCTGATTTACTTGGAAACACAATGAATTAAACTAATATTATTTTCTATTCATCTGGCATAAATTAACTTTGCTTCTTGGAGCAATTCATTTTGAATACTTGCCCAGTGAGTTAAAATGCTAGAGGTTTTATTTCTTCCCAGGCGAGGTCACGGTTCCTTAATTAATCTCTCTAATTACAAGAGAAAAAAAGTAAAGATAGTTCAAAAGTATTTTTATCATGTAAATTTAAGATAGGTATATACATGGTTTCAAACTGAAGTTTGCCATGCCCAGACATTATTTGTTGAAAGCATTATGAGTTCTTTGGCTAAAAGTAATACAAAATATTACTCAAATGCTTCCAAGAAGGCAGTCTTACTTTCTTCATGTACCAAGAAGCTCAGAGATAGGCAGGTAGTTGACATCATTGGTTCCACATCTAAACTACACTGAGACAAGCCTTATCTCAGCCATTGGCCTTTTTCTTTATGGAGTCTGAATCCATAGTGACTACCCATCTTTTAACATTATGCACATGTCAAGGTGGCAAAGAAGGGAGGACCCGGAGATGCTAGGGGCAGCATCATCCATCGGTGTTATCATGGAAGTGAAACTCGGCCCTGATTTTCAGCCCTACAGTAGAAGTTCTGTAGAAGTAGAAATAGGCCTCATGATCTGCAGCCATACCACTCTGAATGTTCCCAGTCTCATCTTCTCCTGGAAGCTAGGCAAGGATGGATCTGATCAGTTCTTAGATATGAGAAAATGTATTACATGGTAGCTATGAAAATAAGTATTTTTCTCAGGGGTGGAAACTGAAAAGCGAGGCAAAGTTTGGATCAGCCAAATGACAAATTTCTTTACACTGACATTATCTAACATCCTAATTAGAGACGAGTGATTCAGGTGGTCTCTACGTACATCTGCAAAGCTCTGTCTTCATCTTGGAACTGCATGAAAGTCAATGGAGATGATGTACACGCACTTGCTCTGTAAGATATTAAGAACTGGGCACACACCAGCTTGGCAGTTTTGTGGGGACACAGCTTCACTCTCCTTTGTGGGGAGCATTGACTTCACTTGCCCTCCTCATCCAGCAAGTCTATAAATACGGCTGTCCTTAATTCCTCATCTAAAGAAACCTTAATATATTCACATTTAATACATGGGTGAATGACAGACATAGCATAAGGAATTAGAAATAACTTGTTATAAAATAGTGAAGAGAAAGATGATTTGTATTAGAAGAAAATTTTAAATTATTTTTAATTTTCTAGCTTTACAAGTATGAGTGGCTGTTCCTACCCCCTTTTCCCCCCCTCCTTTATTTCCCCCTTCCTATCTCACTCTCCCCTCCCTTTACCAATCCATCCCTTTCCTCCCACCTTTCTGTCTATTTGTGTGGATCCCTTTGGATTATCTGCATTAGTATGGGGTAGGCCTCTGTGGCAGATTAAGTGGCTACTCTTTGGGTGGGTACACTCCCCTTCACCTGTCTAGTCCTAACTCCTAAGGTTCCACCTGCATGTAATTAGAAGAGAAAAATTTACACATGCATTCCATCAGGCAAATGTAGCAAAATTTCTTGAAATCAAAGGAAAAAAAATGATGAAATAGACTGGAAATATCATATTCCTGGAAAAAGGTAGATACAATTTCAGCTTAGTAAAACTATTAGCACAAAACAATTTATTTTTAAAATGAGCATTTTCTTTAATTATCAAGGCAGAAAAAAAAGTAAGCAATTGTAGATAGAAAAAGGAGAATTAGCATAGGATTCCCCGAGTGACACTCATCTCCATGAGAATGTAGAAAAGTGTCTACAAAAACCCGCTGCTGTGGAAGACTGGACTCCAGTGTCCCGGTTCTAGAGTGAAAGCTCAAACCTGATATTCTTAAACACAGAAGAACTTGCAAATACATCTATGAGGCCATCTTAAAATAAATAATTATAATTACATGAAGGGAAATATCTGGCAAAAAGGGAACAACCCAAGCAAATTACCTAAAATAGGGGCAAGATGGAGATGGGCCGGCCGCAGAGTGGTAAATCACTCTGAAGACTTTGTTTGCAAGATCTGAGTTTCAGTTGCATAGACCTGATGAAATAAAAATAGCCCCATGCCAGTGGCTCATTTTTTTGTACCTTTCTAAAAGAAAGCTAAATATTTCTAATTTAGAAGGTGTTGTTCTAAAAGCATAATATCAAGCATCTTGCGTTTTTAAATTTCGTTTTTAAATTTAGATCTGTTTTTTTAAAAATAGTTAAAAAATAAAAGTGTTTAGAGTTAGAAAGCACTTGTCTTTTATTTTTGGAAAATTCTTGCTTTTCCATTAAATTTATTTCATTTTATTATTTTAGTATTCCAAACACAAATATAGTGAATTTATGATATTTAAACACCTTAATCCCCAATCCTACCCCTTCTTTTTCCCAATACAACATTTTCCTGATCATCTCCCTCCTATTTTCAAGTCTTTTTGAATGTGTGAGCCACTGAGTTTCATCTGGCTTGCCTTTGACGGCATTTGCCTTAATTCTTGTGAGAGCATAAATCATCTATCATCAGTGGGTATATTGCTGAGGAAGGCGTCTTCTCTCCTCCCCACATCAGTACTAACCCTCATCCACGTTTCCCCTTTGGTGGTGAAATGTTTCATAGGACAAATTCACTGCAACTGTGTATATTTGTCCATTAAATTTAAATAGAATATTTTTTGATTGAAGAGCATGGAGTGGTGCTTGAGATGTATTTCAATTAGTAGAATGGTTACATAACACGTGCAAGATCTTGGATTAAATCACCATAACTTCAAAGTAAATGAACAAATAAATAAAACAGCATCACATTTTAATAAAACTATTTAACTCATGGGTATATACTTATTTCACAAATATGGGTATGCATGTACATTTAAGCATATAACTTTTGTAAGCAGTGTAGTGAACCACCACGGTGTTCATATTCTTATCAACAAATGCTACAAATATGTTGTGATTTATGACAAATAGGAATGGAGACTGCAGATGGAATGGAATTTGCAGATAATCATCTGCTTGACTTGTAGAGAATATGCTGCACAATCTGATCAAGCCTATTATAGTCACTAGAATCCTTAGAGATGACAGAGGAAATGGACAGTCCTGCAATCTAAGGAGATCGCAGTCTACTCTTGCTAACTCTAAAGATGAGAAAGGGGTCCATGGACCAATGGATACGAGCAGCTGAAATGGTTGGGGAAAGTAGGATAGAATCCTCCACTGGTGTCTTGGTACACGCTGCACCTTGATTTTTACCATCATGAGATTTTTGTTGACCTTCAGAACTACAGGATGATCAAACTTCAAACTAATAAGCTACCAGTTGAAGTAACTTGTGACAATGGCAATTGAAAAAATATTTCAGTCTTCCTCTATATGAATGGATATGAAAGATTAATGCTCAATTACTGTTAATGATAGCTAGTTTACAATGTAGGCACTGAGACCAATTTAGACATAGTTTTTACACTTTTCTTAATTTAATAATGAATTAATACATTTATACTATGTAGTCAAACATTTACAGACAGACATTGAGGCAGTGAGATGGCTCAGTGAATAAAGACATATGCTGGCAAACATGGAGGTCTAAGTTTGATTCCCAGGAAATCCACATAGTTGGAGGAGATAACTGACCTCCAAAAGGTTTCCTATGACCTCCACACATGTACCATAGCATGCATGCATCTTCTCTTTCTCTTTCTGAAATTAATAAGATATAAAAATATAAACATCTTTTGGGAAATTTATGAGTAAATCCATGCTTTGCTTTATTTAATCTTTTGCTCTCTTAATGCACTTGAATGCAACAAGAACAGTCAGACTAAATTCTATATGCTTCCCTAAAGACTCTCTAGAAACTTGTCTCTATTGACTATTTTATATCCAATATTATGCAGATAATAAGTGTTTCAGTCATTCATGCTTATTCCCATCTTTGGTGTGATCCATGCAGGGTGACAGTTATCAAAAAGTCAAACACAGTCTCTGAAAGAAGCATTAAGTACCCCAGGTGTGAAAATGTGTATATGTGCATGTACCTTTTTGGAATTATGCATATACATAAGTGTTGTATACATGTGTATGTGTGAGTATGCATGCATTTTGGTATTTTTATTTGTGTGTATAGGTAGATATATGTGTGTATGTATATGAGTGTGTGTATATATATACATTTGTATTCTAAATTTGATGAGTAATGCCTTCATCAAGTTTGATTTGAATCTCTAGTTCTTATGAAACTTAGTTCTACACAATATGAAATAGAAAATTAGAATTAAAATTCTAAAACTGGAGAGAGGCTCTATTTCTTCTTCAAATTTCAAATTATATCTGCCATTTGGAATTCCTATCCTATAGAAATAAACACAGTTCTGATAGTCTGATAGATAACTGCACCAGGTAGGAAAGATACACAGTTCTTTGAGTGTGGTGCTGAAATTTAGTTTTACAACCTTTTAAAACCTAGAAAGATTGTTTTATTAATTTCTGTGGAGAATGGCATTGGAATTTTGATTATAACTGCATTGAATCTGTATATTGCTTTTGGTAGGATTTTCAGAATGTTAATTCTACTGATGCAGGAAAATAGAAGGTATTTCTACCTTCTGTCGTCTTCTGAAATTTTTTTTCTTTATTAATGTTTCATTGTACAGGTATTTGAATCCTTGGTTAGATATATTTCAAGGCATTACATTATTTGGAGCTAAGATAAATGGGATTGTTTTTCTCGAATCTTTCTTATTCTTTTTCATCCTTGGTATCCTTGTTCTATTTGGAGCTAAGGTAAATGGGATTGTATTTCTTGAATCTTTCTTATTCTTTTTCATCCTAGGTATACAGGAAAGTCACTGCTTTTTGGACATTAATTTTGTAGCCTGCCATGCTAATGAATATATTTATTAGTTCTGGGAGTTTCCTGGTGGAATCTTTGGGGTCTCTCAGGTATAGAATCATGACATATGCAAAAAGAGATACCATAATTCTTTCTTTCCTATTTCATCCCTTTTATCTTCTGCTCTTGTCTTATAGCTCTAGCTAGGACTGCAAGTATAATTTAGACAGAAGTGGTGAGAGTGCATAGCCTTATTTAGTTCGTGGTCTAAATGGGAATGTTTCAAGTTTTTCACCATTTATTATGATTTTTGCTATAGACTTGTTGAATATGGCCTCTATTATGTTTGATTCTGTTCTTTCCATCTTTCTTGTCTCCAGGACTTTTATCATAAAAGAGAGTGTAATGAGAACTACCTCCACCAGATCTGCACAGTGACTGACATATGGACATTCCCCGTGGACAAGGATGAGTGAGGATCTCAGGAGAAACAACTACACTCAGAGAGAATTTGGGGAGCAGGAGCTGAACAAAAGAAAGGGAATGGCCCCACTTGTGGGTTTGCCTACAGATCGTTAGACCCTTGTTAGTACACGCAGAGGGACATACCTGGCATGTCTGGATTGCTGGGTGGAATGGAAGGAAGAGAGGAGGGGTGAGCAAAGGGAGTAGGGGCAAGGACATAAACTCACTTCATTTGTCCATGAACATTTCAAAGAATAAAAAGAATTTAAAAAATCCCTAGGTAGAGCACAGATTCACAATACTTAAGAAATGGTATCAACAGGGAGCCAAAGCACATACATACCTTTTGGCATTTGGAGTTCTTTTAAAGAATTATAGATGAATGATGGACAACCATAGATTTGTTCAAGACTTAACCTTCTCAGAGAAGAGAGAAAGTAGTAGATATTGACAAAAGTGTTCATCCTCAACACTTTCACCTACAGAAGAAAGAAGCTGATCTTGTTGAATTTTAGGAGTTCTTGGTCTGGGAACACAAATACTTCCTGATGCAGTCAGCATCCCACTTCTGCTTCTTGACACAAGAAGGATAGTTGACATTCTCATCTTGTCCCATCACCATGCTTTCTTTCCTTAGCTGTAAGACATGATGCTGCTGCTCTTTATATTTTTGTGACCAGAAAAAACTAATAAATGCTTACAAGTCTTTATGAAAATTCATTTTCCCTCACTGTAATGTACATCTTCCTTTTGTGCTCTGGTATGTCTTACCCCCAGGCTTCCATGGGCTTGGTTGTTACAATTTTGGAGGTAAAAGAAATAATTAGAGATGAATACTGCCACTTTAAGAGTGGTTTTAATGGGCAATTTGATTGGCTATCATAGTTTTCAAAGCCTAACGGGATATATACTGACTTGGATGAAAACCGTATTTATAGGGTTAGGAAAAAGAATAATCTGGAGGAGCTAAAGGGCTTGATTTTCTTGGCTGGCAAAATGTATTTTGTGTAATTCCAGAGTTGAAGTAAAGACAAATGAATATCCCCGTGGTGTAATCACCTAGTTGAAAAATCAGGTGACTCCTGTCTTCAAATTCCCTTTCAGCACTGGAAGTTTTTATGTTGGTTTTTTTTTTTTTTTCTATCTTGGTTGGCAGATGAGTCAATGTTTAAGTGGTCATTCATCATTTACTATATAAAAGAAAAGCTATTACCTGAAACTCATTTTTACAGTTGCAGGCAAACAGAAATAATCATTTTCAAGGACCTAGAGCTGTTTTTTGAAGAATACCATCATTTTGTTCTTATTTTACTTACTCTTTAGTGGTAAGTGAGTCAGCTTGGATACCTGGACTCTGAAAGTCCCAGCTATAGACTATGAGCTTTCAGCTGCATCAGGCGACAGAGCTTGTCTGGCTTTCTAGCAATCAGAGTCATCTTTCAGATACACGGAGGAATAAGAAGCACAGTGCCCAGCACAGTCACGGCACCCTCCTGAGCCAGGTGGCCTGATGCTCCGTGTTTTGGATGCACCAAAGCGTCTAAATAGGGAGCTACTGCATTCATTCTCAGGATAGTTCTACTTGGTTTTGATGTTTAAAGAACTGACATTCTGAATGTGTAGACTCCATTGTCATTAATGTTTCTCTCTTTTTGTAAATGATATTATTGTTGGACTATTGAAAATGACAATGACATGCAAGAGAGTTGAGGAATGTTGACCAATTTAAGAAAGACTTGAAAAGAATTTAAGAGTGGTGATTTAGTGATACTGAGAGTGTGTGGAAAAGCTTGAGTTTCATAGTACAACCATAATCATTTGCTAATCCTCCTCTGGTCATATTTTCCTGATGGTCATAAACATGAAGCATGATAACACCTATGTGAAACAGTAACTCTGAGGGTTAAATAAAGCACACATAAAAACATAATAAACTAATTGCTGTACTACAGAATTTAAAAATATGAACATGCCCTTAGTTAATAACACAGTCACAATAATGCTTTCCTGCATGAGACCGCCCTGTTCTACCATATGTATTACTTCATCTGCTGTCTGGAATCCCACTCTTGCCTTTCTCTTTCAGAGCCAGAGTATGTAGAAGTGATATTGAGCCCCCAAGTTTCTTTCCTTTAGCGTCTAGAACCAAGTAAGGTTTGCACAGTCTTCTCTTTGGCTAAGGTCCTTCTGCACCCCTTAAAGATCTCCAAATCCATAGTTTTCACTAAGAAGAGAGGCCAGGAGAGAAAAGGGAGAAGCTGAATTTGAGTATTTTTAACTTTTTATGTTTTTGTCCAATGCTAAGACCTTGGGTTCCCATAGTTCCATTGTAAATCAATAAAAACCCTCCCTGAGGATTCAGTAAGCATTTAGTGGCCTCTGAGGACCTTTTTCTCCAAAAAGTACAGTCAGAAAGTAGGTGCGTTTTTAGAATCAAACACTGGGGAAAATACAGAATGAGAAAAAGTTGCAATGATTTTGCTAACGCCAGTCCCCACATATGTGCGTCAGTCGTCAGACATCTGAGCCAATTTGTAAAACAGGGCTCTGGTACATGTATTCAAGATGCTGTGTGTGTTTGGCTTCCAGGCACACCTTGGATCTGTGGACCACAGGACAGAATTCTGCAGTATCTTAGAGAGTCAGACTTGGCCACAAGATGAAAATCAAAGAAAGCACATGTCAAAACACAAAATAACCTGGATATTAGGTTAATGTCGATATTTATTTATTTATTCATTCATTCTTGTTATTTTCTGGTATGATCTAACTCTCTTTTTCAAGCTTGTCTAGAGTTCATGGCAGTCCTCTTGCCTTAGCTTTTCCATTACTGGAGTCACTCGTGTCACCACTGTACTTAATTATTTTGGGGGTTAAGACAGAAGAAGCTTCAGGAAGGAACTGAATCACTTAACTTCAGAGGTTACCATCCTTAGCACTTTTAAGTTCATATATATGTGTTTTTCTTTCTCTTGCTCTCTCTCTTTGTAGATATATCTTCTAGTTTGATCCAAAATCTGTGTGTTGGGGTATTATAAATTTAACCTCATGAATTTGTTCACTGTCTAAAGGAGAACAAAAGTGGGGTTTTTTGATATTATGTAGATTAAAAAAACTAGCTTGGATAATTTCTAGGAGAACAAAAGTGGGGTTTTTTGATATTATGTAGATTAAAAAAACTAGCTTGGATAATTTCTAGGTAGTTTTATTGATATTTGTCAAGAGTTCTATTTTAGCCATTTTTGCTCTATATTTTGTGATCTTAACTTCTATGAATTTCCAGCTTACCTTCATGAAGTTTAGGTCAATCATATGATTTAACTATTTTCTTTTTTTTTATCAGCTCACTCTCACTTTTTCTTTCCAAATTATGCCTCCCAGAGCTGTTGGAATTATTCCATGATGATTTCAGAGAAAATTTTCTTTTCCAAATATCCTTATCCCAAGGTAAATTGATAGATTTCTAATAACTAAATTCCAAGAAGAAAGCATCAATTCAGAATACTTGATATCCATAAAGTCTGCGGCAGGCATCTGCTGTTCTAGTTTGTGTAGCTCTTTCCACAATGGAAAATTATTATTATTGGTCCAAGCTGGTCACCTTCATGTCATTTGATACCCAGTGTGTGCGGTTTGTTGTGCTTATGCAAGTGAGAGGAAAACAACACCATCAACAAGTCTAATCATGTCAAGGAAGCTTTGCTTGGAATAATCAGAGCAAGGAAAAAGGAGGACATGGAAGTGGTCTGGATTTTCCAAATTCATTATTCATCCGGTTAATTCTTTGTCTTTCCTCATCACCATGTCTGAATTGAGAAAAATCTTCCTAATGATAATGAAATATGTCAAAAACAGAGGGCTGATCTGATGTGAAGGGCAGAGCTGTAGAGCTATGTCAGTTGAGGATTTTTCTTTATCAGTTCTGCTTTTACCACTTTGGGCTTGGTGGTGCCTAAAGTATTTTTTCCCTTTACAGACTATAGCCACAATACAATAGAATGTTCTGAACCTCCCTCTCCCTCCCAATGTGGTCTCGGCCCCTTTTCCCTGAAAGACTCGAGACTTCCTGACCTCTTACAGTTTTAAAAAAGCGATTCCCACCTTTCTTGCTTTTTCTGCTTTAGTAAAGTTGCTTTTGGAAGGATCAGTTTACGATGACTGTTTAGTGTCAGGAATTCTACAGTTTCATAGGCCCTGACAGCTTGGCATGAAAAGAGGTGGCATTATGTCAATCGTAAATGAGAATGTTATTTGCATACTAATTAAACTTTGCACCAGTGAGGTGAAAGCTTGTCCTTTGGAACACCCCAGCCATTCTGTTTACCTCATTGTTGTATGTTTAAACAAGCTACTTTCACATGTCACAGCCTCATGCCCTAAATACCATTTCACAACCTTCCACTACTTTAAAAATGTTGCTCCACTGCTTGACAAATCAAAATCCGGATTTGTAAAAGCCAAGGGAGCCCCTTCAATCGCGTGTTTCAAAATGGCATCTCATTTGATGATAGTAGCCATGGCAAGTTGGCTTTTATTAATTTCTTCCTGTTTATCAGGCTTCTGATGAAAACTTTTTCCCTAATATTTTAATTTACTTGGTTTCCAAAATAGGGAACATGTCTTCTAGCCTTTTGGGCTTCTGAGGAAAGTGGGGTTGAATGGTTATACTGGTGGGTATCAGGACTCAGAGAACAGCCTCAGAGCCACCGAATCATGTGACATGTGCTTTGCTAGGTCCACAAAGTGCTCCACTGCTCTCAGACTGCACAAGGTCAGCAAAACATATCAGCAAAACATATCAATAGTAGAGGATTCTCTTATTATCTCAATCCATTTGTTTATGGAAACTGCGTATCCCAGCCCTGTTGACATATCGCTCTATCAGACACACTTTCAGTTGCATTTTTCCCTGTCTGGGTCACCATAGCTGACCTACTGTGTGCTTGTGACTCTTTCGCAGAGCTTCACATGCTCTGCGACACTGGCTTAAGGATATAATCTGATGCCTTATCAAAGAAAAAGTGACCAATTGTCCATTGTACTACTGTATTCTTTCCATCGACAGATGACAGCTTGTTAGATTTGACTAAAGACTGTTTTTTCAATACATGAGGAGTAGAATCAACATTATATCAGAACACCGTGGATATTGGCTTAATGGGATTTGCAGTCAGACATAGCAAGGTCAGAGCTTTTCTTAGCCAGGTTGGTGGAAGGAGCCCACTGTCCATGCTGATGTTTGTGCCCAGGTGACGAGCTTGCAGGCCTGGCTCGTCTTGGCATTGCCTGACAGTCTGTACTTGAAAAATGACAGAAATGAACAGCCTTGGCACTTGACATTGAAACGACTTGCAGGGAGGGTCGAACACGTGACCTCTTGATTGTTTTCCTTAGTATTTCAATAGTCTTCTACTGAGAAAAAAAGTATTGTGAAGTGAAACATCCAAAGGACTGAAAGAAAGAAAATACACCTCAGCTCTGTACTGGTCCAGATACTGGAGAAAGTGCCCCCCATTCTGCTCCACAAGCTCACCAAAGGGGGAAATAATCTAAATTTGGAGCTGATAACTCAGATGGTCCAGAGATAGCAACTTGTGAAAAGTCACAATTTTGCATTGTGCTGAAAAGCCACCTTACAATGCAGGGACTGCCATCACTCTTTAATATCCAGCAGAGTCCCCTGCTGTGATTTGTCAGTCAGTAGCAACATCCAAGTCTCCCTGTAAAAGTAATTCACACTTTTTTCACAATACTGTTGCTTTAATTACCACTGAACTCTGCTGATGTTCAGGCAGGCCTGGCAGGACAGAGGAAGAGTCAGACCCACAAAAGAAGTAAATAGCTTTTCAGTCTATACTTTATGATCTTTATGACTGGCAATCCATCTTTCATGAAAGGAAATGTTCCTGATTCTGAGCCTGGGCTTCATTCAGGGCTTCGTTGGCATGTCCATTATGAAAAATATAGGAGAGAGAGAGAGAGACACAGACAGACAGACAGACAGACAGACAGACAGACAGACAGACAGAGACAGAGAGAGACAGAGACAGAGAGAATAGAGGACAATTTAGAGAGAAAACAAAAATTTTACTTCAGACCAAATACTATGCTGTATTGCTGGACATATGTCAATTAATCTGCTTATTTATTGTAGATTTCTTTCTCTCCAGATTAATTGATATGGGAAATCAGAAGTGACAAACTCTACCAGGGCACAAAAATAATAAATGGGGTCTATGCTCTATAGCAATATTATAGACATAGCATGTAGGTAAAAGGTACTCCTCATTACATATCACAAAATATTTCTCCAATAAAACTATTCCTGTGAAACCAGCTTGCACAATCTCTTCTACCTAGAATTTGAAGTGGCTGTTGGTGATTTCATATGTATTTTTAGGGAAGCAATAAATAGGGCTGTAATCTTTGCAAATGCTTTGAAGGACTGCTGAGTTTTCTCCTGGCTCTAAAATTCCATATTAAAATAGAATTTGAAGTTAAAACTGCAGCCATGTGGATATTTATCATATATATAGTCAAGCAATTAATGTTTCTGTCATTTATCATTTCCTGAATCATGATCTGATCTACCACAACTGGGTAGGATTTAGCTAGAAAGTGTACTAACTACTATGATACATTAATTAATATAGATGAAGCAATCAATATTTGTCAGATGCATTTGCACACCAATTGCTTTTTAATTTAGTGCTAACATTCTTTATGGACATCTTTACTTCCATTTTTTGTGTATTTTATAGATGATAGTTCAAAAATACATTTTCTGGGAGTAGAGGAGCAGAATAAGTTGGACCACCTAATCAGTGGGGCGTAGGCTTTGTAGCTCTAAAGGAATTGTTAGCCCTTCAGATAATGATCATGCTTCCATAACTTCTAAAATCAACTTTTCTACTTATTTCCTTACTCTCAATGCCTGTTTTATAGCACCTTATGTAGAAATCTTCATAGTCTTTCAGGTCTTAGTTTCAGAAACTCCACATCCCGCTTCTGTTGGTCTTCTGCAAAGCCAATCAATTTATTTGACCCTCAGTGATGCGGAGAGAGTGCAATACTGCTGGTTCAGAGACAAATTACCTGAGCCATCTACAACCCTCTAAATGGCCATTGGTCCCACCTCTGTGTGTGACCTAACAGTCCTGTGATTCTTAGGTACAGCCTTGGAATTTTAGTCTTCCTACCAGCCTAAAAATAATCTTAGCATGTTGTCAAATCACACCCTATGCCCATAGCAAATATTTCCTTCCATTTTTTTCACCCCCCCACCTGATGTACCAGTGGTATATTGGAAAGCATGCTGATTTATCACCTGTTCTTGTTCTATTTCTATAAAAACATCCTGAAGCTACTGCCATATGAGAAAGTGGTATTCAGACCAACCTAAATCTGTGTTTGCAATGATGGTCGCTTACACTAGGCTATAGAATAAACTATGTCTCATCTTCTTTGAAGAGAGAATAGTGTATCTTGTGTCAATACAATAGGTCCTGAGAATGGTAAACATCTTCCTCAAGATTTCAACCTGTTAAGCCAGGTTGACATTATCCATATTGTCTCCCTTCATCTTTTCTCAGAAGTTTGTCCTAACAAAATATAAGCTTGTTAGGATGTGTGGGGGAAAATTCTTCCCTGGAGGCATATTATAAAAAATCCAAGTCTGTATAATGCATACCTGAATTTAGTTTTAATAGTGTAGCAGACTACAAACAATGTTGAGACAGACATATTTCTATGACATGGCAGAATGAATTTCCTAATGATGGTTGCACGTGTGTGTGTGTGTGTGTGTGTGTGTGTGTGTGTGTGTGTGTGTATCTGTGTCTGTGTATGTCTGTATACATCTACTCTTTAAAATGTTTAAAAATGTATTGAGAAAGATCCACCGGATGATCAGGTTTGTATTCCTTCACCTTAAACCTGGGCAAATCTTTATATAAATCAAAAATGACGTGAAGCGAGTGAGCCTTTATGGTTCCCTAGGCCAGATTACAGATGATGACACTTTTCTGCTTCCCTTCTGAGAGCCAGGATGGACTGACCCATCAGAAGTCTAGCTACCTTTCACACTGACAGCAGACAGGGAAACTACAAGTGATAAGGAGGAGCCCGATGGATGCAGAGCCCAGGAATGTTCCCAGGATCTCGAACATCACAGGACAGATCCAAGTCATTCCACTGGGCCCTGTCTGCGGATGTGCACAGGCTGAATGGCATGGGAAGTGGGACTTTGAGTCACTCCCTTGAAGACAGTAGGTTTTCAGAAGTAGTCATTGTAATTCCTAGTTTGGGGTACCAGAGATTAAAGAGGATAAAGTTTATTTCTGCTCTTATACTTTATAATTACAGTCAAAAATGCAGAAAGCAGAGAAACTGTTCATGTTATTAATTTGATTGTTCCAATTTTAAAAAGCTTTGGTACAGTATGCCTGACATAACAAACTATGTATTTAAAGCAGACAGTTGGATGGCATAAATGTATGAATACAGAGCCTTCACCACAGTTGATTTGAGTACATCAGTCACCCTCAGTGTCCTGAAATGTCCCTCCACAGTCTTGTTTCTTGCATCAAAGCAAGCACGGCTTTGCTTTCTGTCATTTAAAACTCATTTACATTCTTTAGAAATCCATTTGCACTTATGGAAATCAAGATCATACAGTATGTAATCATTTTTTGGTTTCAGTTTCTTTTTCTTTCTCATGACAGTTATTTGCAATCATCTATTTGTTGTGTATACTAATTACTATTCCCTTTTATTAATAGGTTTTTATTCATTGCATGGACATACCACATTATATTATCTGCAGGAATGGCTTCCAGTTTTTGCCTGTCGCAAATAAAACTGCTGCACTGCACATATGGTCAAGTCTTCAAATGGGCATGCATTTTATTTTTCTTTAGTAAGTACTTAGGGTACAGTGGTCTGCTTTAGTAGTGGGGTCTACCTTTGATTGGATTGCCCAAGTCCTCTGGCAGAACATCTGACTTGGCAGTTCTGGGCCCACCTTCCTTGTTTCCTGCTGTGCAGTTACCACTTTACATCACTGTTTTATTCTTTGCTCCCCAATGACTTTGAAAGGTGTATAGTTAAATATGTATTCAGTCATATAATGCATCTGTAGGCATATGGGCTCATGAGTATGCTCATACATAAGCACATATTCTCCCTTATTTTCAGTGGATTAAGGAATATGGTCCCTGTTATTGTATACTGATACTAGTTGGTTCTTTTAATTTCCCCTAATTTAGGTCTTATTAGAAGATAGATAAGTATTTGCCCCTCTCTGTCTCTCAGAAATATACTTTACAATTTCAAATGAGTTTTAGGATTATAAAGCCCAAGCTCTTTGGGATCTCAACATTTGGTTTTGACTCAAGGATCTACCATTTATCAATTAATTTGGAAAAGTCACTTAACCTCTCCAAGCCCTAGTATTCCGCCTTGATAAAAACAGCAGAAGGAATAAAAATAACACCTATTTCACGAGGTTGTCATCCAATAAAAAAGAGACCTATAAAATGTACCAAGCCCAGTACTTTTCAGAAAAGGTACTAGTTATTAAAATTGTGGGATGTTTAGCACCTAAATGGAAAATGATGTTAAAACAATTAGATACAAGGGACACACCAAATAGAAATAGTTGTGACATTGCGGCATGAAGTAGTCATGAACATGGTTCCTCATAGGTTCTGGGTTTCATTCTCTTTTCTTATCTGATCAGTAACAATTAGAGATTCTTCAACCTTTACACACAAAAACGTCAAGAAATCCAGTAAATCACATTAGGTATATGGGAAAGAAACTAAAAGTTTGGCCAATAGAAATAATTCACAGAAACATGCCATCCAAATGAGTTGAAGAAGAGAACACGTGATGTGGAGCCTCACAACTCCAGGCTGAACTGGGCAGAGCCCAACTGTCTGTCTGGAACTGATGCAGGTTTTTCTGATTGAATCAGATCTAGGGCAGAGGTCACAAAGACAAAGCTTGATGAATTGGCCAAATTCTCTGTCCTCAAAGGGTTCTGCATTACGATCTTGTGTACAATTGACACACGTGAGACCTTTGCAGACAAGTCAGTGGGAACTGGTGCCTGCCTTCTCTGCTTGGCATCTTCAGAGGAGAACCAGCATCATGGTCCCTTTAAATCCTCCAATTCAGGGACCTCTAGTCACTTTCAGTGCATCCAGTGAACGGCGCACAAGCTTTTAGAGATTCTTCAGCTTCTACATGGGCCCCAGTTTTTTATTTGTCCCTCTGAGACATCGCATGGTTTTAACAAGTTTTATCACTGACTTTCAGTTTTCTGTTCTAACGTAAGTTTCTATGTTGTGATTACTGTTGAAATTAAATTCACTTCCAACACCTGGCAAGTGGGGGCAATATTGATGTCCCTCTTTTATACACTATAAACATTTACTCCTTTAAGCCTTAGTCCATAATCTCTCTATATTTTTGAAACATTTTGTTTATTTGAAGAGAGAGAAAGAGAGAGAAGAGGAGAAGAATGAAGAAGAAAAGAAAAGAAAAAGAAGGAGAGACTATATGTGGCCTATAGCATGGGTTGAGGTCAGAGGAAACCTTTCCTTCCACCATGGGGGCTTTCAAGGATAGAAGTAAGGTCCCCAGGTTTGTGAGCAAGTGCCATATCCACTGACCCCTCTTGCTCTTCTCCCCTCTTCTTGTGGAACACCTTCTTGAGGCTGTGAGAAAGAAAGAGATTTACAGTCATTTAGAGTGGAGTTCTAATCCACTGCTGTATTCCATATAACTTTATTGACTCATCCGGTAACAGAACTTCTCTGAGTCTCAGTCTGTCTATAATAAATGTAGGGCAACCTACCCCCACATCCTGAAGAGTCGATCAGGTAATGTGATGGATGTATATAGTATATTGGATCTTTCAGATTTCATCTCAGATTGACGCTTGAAGTTACCTGTGTACTTATTTTACGTGGCCATCATATCCCTAACAACCCCTTCAATAACCAAAATAGCATTGTAATGGCACCAGGCCTTACAAAATGAATTTGAGTGTTTAAGCAAGTGTTTCCAGGTAGGCAAATTTTAGGAATGTTCAAAATTAGAAAATGTTCAGGAGGTGTCAATTGAACATAAGTTGGGACAAGCATTTAGATTAAATGGAGGAATTTTCCCAGCTGCTCTTCTTAAAGATTTGAGGTAGATAACTAAGATTGCAATCTTCTTCGGATAAAATATAATTGAACATCTTAAAGCACCTCAGACTGACGGACATGTATTGAGGCTACAATGCCAAGTGAACATTGAGACTTTGCTTGTTACCATTATGCAACAGCTTAGTTACAAAAGCAGGCTTGCTATCATGCCAAGACGAGGTTCAGGATAAATTAGACATGTCCAATGGGCCCTTATGCTTCCAATCAAGGGAGACTTATTTATAAGTCTTACTCATATTCTTTATTCTCCTTTCTCCCGAACTACACAACTGTTTCATACGGATTTTTCTCAGTGTCTATGCTTCAAAATGAAATGCCTATGAATTTGGAATACAAATGATGCAGCCACAGAGCCAAGTTGGAGTTTCTCCAGTGTGCATGGCTTCTTTGTGAAAACGAACAAGGAGAGCTGCTAATGGAAGGATGAGTTGAGAGTTACAGGCAGAGGCCGGACTGTGATCATTGTCTGCACTGTGCCTAGCACAGAGCCCTGCACGCATGCGCGTTCCGGACACGCAATCCTGTCCTGTTCCACAAGGGCCTCTGTATTCCAACTGAGAGACCTTGTTTGCAAAGAGGCTACCAGTACAGCCCAGAGCTGAAAGGAAGGCAGCAGTATGGACAGTCTCCAATTAGGCAGAAGATTTTAATCTCTTTTGCAAAACTAATCGAATGGTTGTGCTTCCCCAGCGTTCACATGAATTGCACCCTAGCTGGAGGTTAACGGACTAAACAATAGCAACCGCAATTAAGTGGATGTAAATGAATGTGATAGGCTAATTCTCACAAGGAGAACATCAATGTGTCAGTGTCATTGCACTGGTGCCTGGAATAAAAGAGGAATTGACTGGGACCCAGAAGGTAGTAAGTAGCAATCTAGTAAGGAACATATACAGTGAAACTATAGGAGTCTGAAATTCTTCGGATGGAAGCAGGAGGAATAAAAATAAGTAACGACCACAGTTCTTTTCTACATATTCTCCTGTGGGAGGAAAAGAAAGAAAACACCACACTTTCCTGTAAATGCATTCACAGTATTATGCCTTGTGGTGTACCTTGACTATGAAATGGATTGTCAGATGTGGAATGGGGCAATGCACAAATCTACTTACAATAAGGAGGAGGACATTTTCATGACCCCGGGAGCTGAGACCTTAATAGAGGACAAGCTTCCCTGGTCTTTTCCTATTTGGAAATGTGGCCTGGCTGACAGAATAAGAAGGCAGCAGACGTTTATTGCTGATGGGTTTCAGCAGAGTTGAGAAAGACAGAAGCTGTGGAGGCACAGGCTAATGGAGTTGGACTTAAATTCTGATCTTTGGCACTTTGAGTGTCTGGGAAAATTTCAGCATTTAATGTGGACTTTGAGACTTGGGAAGAATGTGAAACCCTTAAAGGTTATTTGGTGGCTTGTGGTCCTCAAATATCCTTTCTAGTACCAGTGGACCAGGTATAAAGGCATCTCAAGCTATCTGAAGGGAATTGTTCTACCAATGCAGTGGGTTCACCCCAACTCCACTTCCTGCTCCTTGGGCATCTCAATTCCCATGAAATACAATGAATAAGAAAAAAAATTCTTCATCAAGACTCCTGGCAGGAGATGATCACAACATGC
Organism: Typhlomys cinereus; assembly: GCA_023101885.1. Lineage (NCBI taxonomy): Eukaryota > Metazoa > Chordata > Mammalia > Rodentia > Platacanthomyidae > Typhlomys > Typhlomys cinereus. Next base: position 217,690 of record JALPQD010000205.1, on the reverse strand, counting down.
CTTTCTTTTTTATGCATTTTCATAAGATACCACTGCGTGTATTGCTTTATTGATATGATGGGCCTGAATTTCATCACATTTCAGAGGTTGTTAAGAAACAGAGGATGGAAGAGGAGAGAAAGCCAGATTATAAAAGTAGAATGACCATCATAATTTTGCACATGAGATGGTCTCTATTGAAGGATTGTTTCCCTATGAGCAACCGAATCATTGCAACAAACAGGGGCACATTGGTCATGATGAATAGATTGAGGGATTGAAAAAGAATTTATTAATTACCTGGAAAAGAAAGATAAATAAACACATTCAGGAAGGTTTCTCTAAAGAATGTTCATATGATAAAAAAACAGAGAAAACTTTGCAATAATACAATGTATCATTAGACAAACATGCTGTAGAAGCAGCTATTAAAATAAAGTACCCATGAATGAAGTGACACACATAGTTTTGGTTCTTACACTTATTCTATTTTTTTAAAAAATGTTTAATAGAAATCTGTGAGCTTTTCTTTCTGCCAAGATTAACCCTAAGACCTCAGATGCTTATATAAATAAATTTCATCAGAAAGATCTTGAACCCGAACAACTGAATTAAAAGAAAAAAAATAATGAATCCAAGGTCAGTCAAATTAGTTATGTAGCTGATATCACTCAGTCTCTTTGCCCTGACATTTTATAGGTAATACCACAAAGAAAGGCAAAAATAGTATTAATCACATCCTACTTGAGAGGCTTAAACAGAAACATTGCAGATATTGCAAACTAGGTATTTCTTTAAAATAAATCAGACAATAAACAGTGATGCATGGCATAGAGCATGCCACCATGCCACTGTGGTTTACATGGCCCCAGAGCTATTTTAATGCATAAAATCTTGAAGACTATGATATGACAAACTAATAAACAGTCACATCTCCATGTATATTCGAAGACTAATGTAACTGGTGAATATGAACTGCAAGAAGAGAGAAAAGTGAGTAGGAAATAAAATGTTCAGGCAGTCTTAAAAATTATCAGCCAATAAGCTGAGCATCTCCACATATAATAAAATACTACAACCATTCCTATGACAAGGAAAAATGTAAAAACAGTAAAGTATGGGTAATACAGCCCTGTAAAACCAACAGCATGAACTTAAAAGGAAAAGAAAGATTGTGGCATAAATTTCACTCCATTGAAATAGATTGCTGGTTTCATCTGAAAATAGAAGGCAATACCTAGAGATGTCTGGTGTTTTGAAACAAATGTGGAGTTTGAGGAAATATTAAAGTAGTTTGCTATTATTTACAAATGCATATTAACCCAGAAGGAATATCTTCTTTCCATGTACAAATTAGGTGAAAATATGGACTCAGCTGTTAAAGCATTTGTTTCACAAGCAAGAGACTAGAATTCAGATCCCCAGAAGCCACAGAAATGCTGGCTGGGTGTGTGGTCGGCCTGTAATTTAAGTCTCAAAAGGCAGAGATCCAAGATACCCAGAGACTAGCCATACAGGTAAGCTTCAGGTTTGATTACAATAAGGAATAAGGGGATGTTTCCTGACATCAACTTCTGGTCTTTATCCAAGCATGTACTCCTACCTGCATGTATATGTGCCTACATACGTGCATTATATATGTGTACCCTATGCACGCATACAAAGGAAAATGAAAAAAAACAAGCAAAATATTTGCATTATATTGTAGATGAGTTGGGAGGTAATGAAAATAAGAAAACTATAATATCTTAATTTTAATTCAAATATTAACATAAATTATCAACTTCTAACCATATTTAAAAAACTATGAAGATAAAAAGAGATAATAAAATATTAAAGAATTTATCTGTATAAAACAATACAGAAAATGGTGTCTCTTTGTTCATATGTGTTTCCCTTGATTTTCTGAGTGTTATGAGCAGTTTCGGAAGTCAGCAGAGACTAGGGAATAAAAATATACCTGAATGTTGGCCGAAGTAAAAAAACTATTTGCTTTCTTGATTTTTGTAATAGATTCATGTACATCATGTATCATTAAGCAATACTATTATCAAGATTTCATTTTGCTGGTTTCTCATCAGTCTTAAGATGTGTTCACAGACTCTGTCATTTGGCAACTACTGTAAGCATTTAAAAGAACAGTTACATAAGTTCACATTGGCCCGGAACCTGAATACACCTCCTTTTCTTTAAATTCCAATTCTTAGCAATATAAAGAACATGGGAAAATAAATGAAATAAAGTAAAAGAGAAAAAGAAAAACTTAAGAGGAAGGTTGTGCAGGTGCATCCCTCTAATGCTGAAAGCTGGGCGCAGGAAGCGGGGTGATTTTTAAATTCAAGGCCAGTCTGAGCTACAAAATGAAAGCATTTTGCCAAAGTAGGTGTGTATGTGTGTGTGTGTGTGTGTGTGTGTGTGTGTGTGGGTGGGTGGGTGGGTGGGTGTGTTTATACATGCTCTCCAGTGCAGGTCCGATGTTGAAACTGGGTGTCTTCATCAATTGTTTTCTATCTTAAATCTTGAGTCAGAGTCTCTAGCTGAACCTGCAGCTCATTGATTTGGCTACCGGAAGAGATGGAGCGTCCCAAGACGAAGAGCACCAGCATAGGATATGGGAACATGTCACAGTTTGTGCTTATTGATGTGGGTTCTAGGGATCCTGGCTGAGGTCTCCATGCCTGTGAAACAAGCGCTTGTTGACCGAGCCATCGCCCCAGTCTAAATCTGGTTATTTCCAAATCTGGCTAATTTACATGATTTCAAACAGCATTGAGATATGAGACATCTCATTGCAATGATTATATGTGCATGTGTGTATTATCTTCCTGTATCCGCTCAAGGGAGATCAACCAGAGTTAACAGCATATTTGACTGTAGATGATGAACATAGTCTATGCAATTTTTGATCTTTGATCAAAGATGAAGTAGTTAAAAACTTATTAAAAGGGATAAACCATTATGTACTCATTACATGATTTTCCTAGGGGCAAAGCACATAAACAAGGATTATTGTTACCTGAACTGTTTAATATCAATGCATGATTTTCTGTGTGCATTTCTGTAGTGTGCTATCTTTTCTTCAGTCCTAAAAGGATAACAGAACTATGCCACTCAGTATAAATTCCTATGCATAGACCTTGGGTGCTGGTCAGTAGATGTGGAACATGCAGTCATGTATACTCTATTCCTAGCCCGTTGTACTAAGTCAGGAGATATTACCTCGGCCTCTTCTGGGATGCAAAGCACTCTTCCTTAGACCCCCAAGAATTCTGCATCATCTACTTCATGTATGACATGAGGATAACGAATAATGAAAGTTCCTCATAGTGCCTTGATGCATAGATAGTACCAAGCATCGCATCCTCATGGTCAATATCTTGACTCTAATCATGATTCATGGATCATATTTCAACCTTTAAGTAGGAACGAACATGCTGAACATGCTGAATATGAGGCAACTATTGTGGAGTATCCGTGGAAATATCCATACCTGAGCAGGAGAGTGAGGGTTTAAGGCCTTTACCTCTCAAGCAAAAGTACCCGTGTTTGGATCCTAGATCCCATTTAGAAACACTGAATGGAAATTGTGGCAAACTGAAGTTCTGACTCTGGAAGGTGGAGCCTGGCAAACCCTGAACAAAGCAATAAGGAGGCAGAGCAATCTAGGATGGTTCCCAAACTCACCTTTGGTTCTCTACAGGAACACATCCACTCAAGTGCCTTCTTCCACACACATACACCCACATGCACGTGCACATCCACAACCACACCCAAAACATAAAATGTAAAATATATACCCATTCATTGTAAAACACACAGAACTGAACTGGATTTATAAATCATTTAGTTGAGTGAATGAGTATATTTAGTTGGTTAAGTTGCTTGCTTGCAAACTTTGTGACCTGGGTTCAATTCCCAGAGCACACAAGATGGCAGGACAGAAATGGCTTCTGAAAAGTGTCTTCTGACCTTTACATATATATGTGCTGTTTGGCAATACACCTTCTTTCCTTAATCTCTTTCTCCTCTCTTTCTCTTTCTCCCTCCCTCTCATAAATAAGCCAATATTAAAAAAGAAAAATAAAACAATCTATGTCCACAAACTCTACTGCATTGAGATAAAGTGATGGTAGGGATTCAATAAAAGCAACAAAATGTCCTAAAAAGACACAAGGGAGTTTTGAGGAGTTTGTTGTGGAATGAAGGATACAGATATTTATTTATTAATTTAAAAGTAAAGACAGCGCATGTAGACCCCTCCCCTAGCCTCCTGCCCCCACTCCATCTTCCTCCTGCCCCCACCCCATCTTCATAAGATTTGTCCTGTCAGCTGGAGCCAACTAACAGTGCCCAGCCCTGACAGCCACATAAAACCCACAAACAAATAAGGGATCTCTGCAGTCTGTTCAGATTCAGGATCATACTCAAGCTTCTGAATCAGATTTTTCTATGTGTGGACATGAGGACTATGGAAAAACTGTAATTTAGGACATATTCTCTTTATCCTTTTATGTGGAATTTCACTTTAATGTGATGCAAATGACAGGAAGAAATGCATTCAGGGAATGCTAAGGCCTCCACATTAAAAATTCTGTATGCATTTTACATTCTAATTCATGTACAGTCAAAAACCCTGATACAATCACAGTGCTGATTTGACTGCTGCACTTACCGTATTAATGAGGATACTTTATGCCTTTTGAAAATTGGGATATGGTCCATTATGTGATTGTAAATGACGTGATTGTATCACTTAGATCTGTTATTCAGTCCCACCCCTCCTTCCAGTCAGCTTTGTATATAAGATTCATTGGCTAGTCAGAACCAGGGGCTGCAAAACTGAACTGCAGTTTAGACTTTTCTGTTTTTTACATTTGTTTATAGGGATGACTATAATAAACACACACCGTGGGTATGTGTATCAGGATTTAAGATCCTTTCTTACCTAAAAAAAAAAAAAAAAAAGAAAGAAAAAAGAAAAGAAATTCTTAAAAACCACAAGGAAAACTCACCAAAGTTCACAACTAAAGAGGCCTTTGGCCTGAGGCTCCTGAGGTAGCTTTTATAGCTGCAAAGCCATGGAAGTTGCAAACACCCCTTTGCCTCGTTGTTACATCTAACTGGAGAACCCTTAAGCATTTTCTCTCTCTTCGCTTGCAGCAAGAGAAAGCTTATAGAACCATCATGGGCCAAAGTTTCCTAGTATTGTGGCCCAGGGCCAGGAAGGGATGCAGCCCTAAAACTAGCTTCTCTAGTGTATCTATTCTTCTGTTCTGTTATCTGCTTAGTCGCCACTGACTGCCTAGAGCAGCCAGTGGGTGGTGTGTATGGACATGGCTTCCAGAGTCCCTGGACTTTTTCTGACACTGGACCTTCTACTTCTGGGTCTGAGCAAAGATACCTTCTGGGGAAAAGTCAGAGATCTGCTTTTTCCTCTCCACAGCTGTCCTCCAAGAGAGACAAGCACCTCGCTGGGTACTGGGCACTTCAGCTGCCTCAAAGTGCACACCACAGCACTAACATCGATGGTGTCCAACTCCTGCACAAAACCAAGGCAGAGACTCGGGGCTTTTGGCCTAGGCAGCTCCAGTAGCCTGGAAGAATTGTGCCTCCAACTGCCCATGAAGTCGTGGCTCTAGTATTAGTGATGGGCACCAGAGAGAAACCCAGGCTCCAGGCTTTGCAGTAGTTGTATCATGTAATTAGTCATGGCTAATTTGATTTACTCTCTTTCTGTACATTTTTCCTTTATTCCTTTGAAAGAGAAAACGTCATTCTATATCCTATATCTTGACTGATAGGATGCTTTTTGCCTTTTCAATGCAACACACTCTGGTCTGAAACGCTTAAGAATTTGAAAAGACCGATACACACATTCTTGACACTCTACTAAAAATCTTAATACTTGATTTTTCATTTCAACACTCAGCCTTTAGTTTTTAATTATGTTCTCTGTTTTCCCAGAATTCAGATGTCAGAGATTTAAAAAGAAAAAAACTTTAAGGTTCTACCTGCGCTGGGCTTTAAAATCAAAACCGCACCACCAGATCCCTCACTCTCTGTGCTTGATCTTATCCAGAAAAACAGGTGTCTGGTGGGGGGGAGGTGATGGGTATACATTTTAAATCTTGTTGCCTATTACTTACAACTTTACTGATATTTGTAAATAATGTCAGATTTATTTTTCAAATCTGAACAAGCAAGTCTCATTTGGCTAATAAACACTAAAAGTGATAACAGGCATCTTCGTTGATGGATACAGGAATTTTTTTTTAAATTTAAATTTGCGTGTGTGTGTGTGTGTGTGTGTGTGTGTGTGTGTGTGTGTGTAAATGTGCATATTTTCCATAATGCGCATGTAGAGGTCAGAGAACAGCTTGCGGGACTTAGTTCTCTCCTTCCTCCATGTAGGTTCCTGGGATGACACTCAGGCCATCAGCTTTGGCTGTGTCCTCACCTGCTGCACCCTCCATCCCATGAGTTTCCCTTCCTTTTTTCTAACCTTATTTCAGATTCAAGGCCAATGAGAACTCCATGCAGTCTTCTGGACAAGCTCGCTGCATCCTAAATCTGTGCAAATCCACTCTGTTCTGCTCACCGCTCTCCTGCTAATCAGTTCTCAGCACTGTTGCGCTCGCTGCATTTTGATGCTTCTGCTCTGAGTGGCCACTTCTGAATTTCGCTTTGTCTTGCTTGGTCTGTAGAGGAGGATGCTGTCACTGAGACATGTAGCAAGAGCGCGTGATTCACGGATTCATGCACTCCTATCTCACTGAGGAGTAGACTTGAGGAATTTTGGCTCTGCCTTAGGGAAAAGGCATTGGCATTCTTTCATTCCATTTGAAAGTTATCTTCTTCTTCCCTTGTTTAATAATAATAGTGACCATTTTTAACAACTTTTCAGATTCTATCAGTCAGATCAATCAGCTACTTTCCAAAGTAATAAGAAAGACCAAGTCACGTCCTTCCTTTCAGTCATCGTGAGTCTATTTTGTGGACTCCATAAAGCCACATCAACAGGTTGGCTTACTTTTCTTTTGGAAGCCCTTTTTTCTCCTGTCATTTGCAGATCACATCCATGGTTCATTTCTTTTGCCCTCTTGGGAAATACGGCAAAATGATCCCTGTATAAAAAGTGGAGGGGAAGATCACAATGCTGCCCACTGCCTTGGATCACCTGACTGAGTTGGTAAAGAAGGCTTAAATGATAGAAGAAGTTGTGGGCAACTCTTTCCTTTTGCCTTTTCGTGTTTTAATAGTTCCTTAAGATGATTTTCTGACCAGAGAAGACTCCCTCTTTCTCTCTTGATAATGCTGAGTAATCAGTGTGGATTGTTACCCATGCTACGCATCCTCTGCGAGGAATTGCCCGCTGAAGCCATGCTTCAGTCTACTCGTCATTCTGTGTCCGCTTATGAATAACAACTGAATTGATTTTGCCCAAGCAAAGCCAAGTAACCTCAGACATGATGCTTTCTACATTAGGATGTTCTCAAGTTCTTCTGCTGTGAATATTAGGAGACCCACTAGAACAGTGAGTTTCGTGTAGTTTGGTTCATGATAAAGTACCTGTTGGGGGAGGCTTTTGGCCTTGTGCTGTGAGGAGTTACTGCTCTCTCTCCATAACATATATGTGTTATGTTTGTCTTTAAACAAGTATGAGTCAAATAAAAGGAAGAAGATTATGTTTCAAATAAGAAGAATAAGATTTTTTTTCAAGTCTCCATTCTGTGCTGTGGAGATGTATGTTGCTGATCTGATGACCTTTAAGGAAGTTCAGATTAACTGACATGTAACTGACATGTCATTTCATTTCAATTATCTATTGTTATTATTTCAACTATATTATATTGATGTAAAAAAACCAACAAGTTATTTTAAATAACGTGGAGAATTTGCAGAGTTTAACTCTCAAGGGCAGTTGCCTAAATAAAGTTCTGAATATGCTACATTTCTATACAATACCTTAAATAATTACCTTGCATCAGTACTCTTTGGTTACTGTGATAAAATATTCTGAGCCAAGAAACTTAAGTGAGAAAGGATATTATTTAGTTTATTTTTGTCAGAAGGAATTCAGTTCAGTTAGTATGGTGGGGAACATGAAAGTAGAAGCTGGTTCAAACTGCAACAGCCATCAGAAGGAAGAGGAGAGAGAGAGAGAGAGAGAGAGAGAGAGAGAGAGAGAGAGAGAGAAACTGGGTCAACAGACCTCCTGTCCCAAGAGATGTGTTTACTCCAGCAAGACTCCATCTCCTAAAGGTCTGTTACCTTCCCAAACAGCATCATCCGATGGAGAGCGAGCAACCAATCACAGCCGTCTGTAGGGATACAGTTCACATTCAAGCGATGACATTTTTCTTCCTTGTCTTCTGTTATGCTCTGTGATGTTTCTATGAAAATCAGAAGATGCAAACATATTGGGCTGCACTCTGGAAAGTATAGAGAGTGCCTGACTTAATATGTGTATTTCATACATGTGTCCCAAGGACAAACTTCATAATAAAGTCTACAAAGAAATACACAAAATTCCTAAGGGTCCCTGACCACACCAGTCATTGGAGCAATTGATGTCGGGCTAGATTCATCTGGCTCACCAACAAGGTGCCATGAACATTATAGAGAACACTTCGAATGTGCAAAGACTCTATCAGATATATCCTGGAATGATGAAAGATGAAGAAATATCAGAATAATGTCCTATATGTTATTGATTACTAAGGAAACTTTGCATTTGGTTCTTAAAATATTAAGGATAGTGTCTGGAATCACATTGCGATGACCTCATACAAGTTGTAGTGGCCATTACTTGTGGTAACAGCATCAAATTTGTTTATAGGACTTATCCTTTTCTGCCCATTACCATAAATACCACAAAACTATGTGAAGTTCGCAAAGAGTTTTTTTTTTAAATCTATGTCTAACTTTAACCAAGTCTTCAGAATTGGATCAATTCATCAGATCAAGATTACGTGGAACCTCAAAGTCACATCACCCTATCAAAATAATTATCTACAATTAATATCATTATTGATCAAGTAGTGGAAGTCACTGCCTACATGATATAAGGCTTTCTGTAGTTCATGAGTGCTTTACAACTTAATTATGTTTCCCTGGGAGATTTTAAGATAATTCAATTTGTTTTGTCCCATGTGGTTCATCAATCATTATTTGGAGAGAAGGCATATTAGAATCTCATTTCGAGGTCAGTTCCTGAAGAATTCAGAGAAGTTATTTCAGCACCACACAGCTGACACACAGAAAGCCAGGCGTTCCCATGTGAGAATCTCACCCTGTGTCTCTTGAAATGCTGAACCGCATTCTGTTGGGTTCATAAGGTGTGAAGAGACAACTCTGAAGCAAACTCTGGTACTTCCATTGAGTTCCCTTGCAAACCAAACAGAGGTCTGTGTAAGCTTTCCTTCTTACACTTACACGGAACTGGCCTCTTCTCTGGTGGCTAGGTGACATTTTTACTCAGGAAGCTGGCCAACAGTGTGCTTTGTTCAGTGGTGTGCCTCAAAGTTAACATCCTTGAGGAGAGTCATTAAAACGTAGAATTCCTATTCTGTAGGTCTTGGGCTACAGGCTTTCCAACAATTCCAGGCCTCTAAGGCACACATTTGGTAGCAGAGATATAAATGATACACGGAGGAAGGAGGAGAAAAGATTTAACTCTTTATCTTTCTATAGTGACACACTCCAGGACTGTGGTTCTCATTTCTTTCTATGGGACACTGTCTCGTCTTTGCAATGCAATTTGGGCTCTAGGAAGATAGACGCCTACGGAACACAAATCCCTTCTCCAAGAAGAAACCCAGAGCCTTCTTCAGGCGAGAGCTGTGCCGCCGTGCCGGGCTTCCCCAGCTCTGCTGAGATATGAAACAAATGAGGTAGCGTTTAATTTTAGGGTCTACAAATTTGTAATGTGTTCATCATTCCTGCTGCCATTTCACGGGGCAGGCTGAAGTTGTCAGACATGTTTTGTGAGGAGAGCTGGGACTGAGTTCTGCTTTAATGAAGCCCCCACAGCTTCTCCTGTGTCCCTCCTCTGATCTCAGTCCCATGAGAGGGCTTCACTCTTGGCAATCATGTCCCTCTTGCTTTCCTAAGGATGGGCTCCGAACAGAGCCGCGCTGAAGACTGACTCCTCCAACAAAGGGCACAGACCTCTCCGCCCAGGGCCTTCTTTTTCCCTCTGGGACTTCTCGTTCCACCGGTTAGGATCACAGGAGGCTTTCAGACGAGCTTTTATGAGCAAGGAGATGTAGGCTATTTTAAGAGAAAAAAGCCAAATCAGATCATTTCATATCCAAATCAATGGCTTTTAAAATGAAATGTCTACTTGGCCACTGTTAATGGGCAGCTTCTCGAATTCACAGCTATTACAAGGCCATCTTTTCTTTCTCAAAGCTTCTCTGAACCTTGTGTTGTTTAGCATTTGCTTCCTTCACTTTAATGGGTGCTAAATAAGAATGACAGAAAGAGTTTTAATATTGCTACAAGTCAGTTAATTAAGCAGTGAGACATCTTTAGAACTGTTATTCTTTCTGTCTTTGCAGACATTGTATGCTTCTGTAGGATTCAAGGAAAGGGATCCATGATGTGTGGCCTAGTAATTTTTCTCAGTAATAAATGACTTTTCTTTCAAGCTGAAATGGTAAAACAAAAAACAAAAAAAATCCTCCTTTTTTGTGGCCTACTTTTCCCGCACTTTTTATTCATACTTTCTATCAGCTTCTTGGTACAGGAAATGAATTCCCTACACCTTTGGGGAGCTTGGATCTGTTGGTCTCAGGTTCTCCCCATTTTGTGTTCCTCTGTAAATCATAGGGGCATGACCTAGCTCAGTCATCTATTATGAATTCTTTCCTTTTCTTTCTTACTGAAAAAAAAAAAGCTTCTGTTTTTCTTCATTTTTGATAGATTCCACCACAAACTTCAACTAGAGTAAGTGCAGACGACCATAACATACTTCTCACACGGAGGGTATTTTATTAAGTCCAGCAGTTAAAAAATGTACAAAGTTCCTTGTAATAATCCATTCATTCTGTTCTTTCCTGATTCTTGGAGTAAGCCTGCACAATTATTCAAATCCTAGCTTTTAGCTGCAGCGTACCCTCGCCATGGGGCTGTGCCTCTGTAATCTTGCTTTGGTCTTGCATGTCAAATGGAATTAACTCCCATAAGACATGTGTGCAAAGACAACCCAAAGTGTCTAATCCTGCTGCTGTCTTAAATTTTTGAAACCCAGAGCTGTCATCTTTTTCTACTGCTTTGTTGAAGTTCTCACTTAGGTTTCAAGTCCATCCAAAGCCGAAGTTTAGAAAAATTTGCATTTTTATATATTTCTTCAGTTATGCTCTCCCTTGGCCTTTTCACGTGTTCTCTTTATAGAGGGCTTTTTTTTTTATTCCTTCAAATTCCAAGACCATTTTAGACACAGTGGAATTTCAATAAGAGGTGAATTCATGTTTTCCTCCTTTGAGAATTTACAAGTTTATAGAGAGACCATGGTAGATTTAGATTCACCAGCTCAATTCTAATAGATATATGTGTACGTACATGCATGTGTATGTGTGCCTCAATATTGTAGGAGAGAAAAGAAATAATGATATCATTATTACTATACCTTAGCCACTCAACCTAGCTAATCACAAAAGCTAATTCTGTCTCGATTGAATCTTGAACTGCATCATCTCCCTGGTGAATGAAATGCCTGGTGAAATGAGCTGGGTTAGTCCACTGGTATGTTGTATTGAGTAAATTAGCTTGATGTGTCATTTTCTACTTTGTTCCTTTTCTAGCGTGTATGCTGCTTAAGACTCTTGGGTGCTAGAATGTTCTTCTTTGCTCTTCTTCACATCGGTAATTCCATTTATCCATTTCTGCAAGTTCCCAGAAACAAAGACTCTGGAAGAACAGTCAGAATCCAGGATGTAAAGGAGATATGTATGTTGCTATGTGAAGAGCTCCTATGGATGAGTGAAGAAGGCTTTTTTGGCTGCTGACTGATGTATCCCGTTGCCCCAGTTTCTAAATTGTACCATTCTGGAACAAGCTGCCCAAATCCTGGGGAACTTTCCCCACAGCTTGGGCGTTCAGTCTGATCATGACATATGGCACCTATATTTAACTTGCCAGTAATTCTTTCTACATTGTGGGTTCTTTGAGGTGTCTTGACTAAGTGAGGTGTGGAGGAGTAAAACTGTAAGTTGGTGTGGTGGATATTTAATAAGTGGTAAACCGCAGCATTCTCTGTTTGAAAGTTAATTAAGGCCACTAGCTGGTCAGGCTTCTGCAGAAAACATGTTCATGGTTTAGCCATGGAAACAGTCACAACAATGCTTAGCTAAAAATAATGGCTGTAAGAGACATTTCCACTGATCATTCCTGAACGCTTGTTTTTTGTTTGGTTAACGAAGGCTTTGTCTTTTTTGGAGGAAATGCCTTGTACCACTAGTTCTTTTTGAGGCTGTAAAGTCTTCCTTAAATTAGAGGCAGTAGAGGGCTGGAGAGGTGGCTCAGGGGTTAAGCCTCCGCCTTGTAGGCGGAAGCTCCTGAGTTCGGGTCCCAGATCTCACGTATAGACGCCGGGCGGAAGCGGGGGCGGCCTGCGCTTCTGGTCCTGGTAGGGTGGAGCCTGTGAATCCCGGGGCAGAAGGAGGTGGAGGCGTCCATGGTGGTTCGCGAGTTCGTCCGTGGTTCTACACATACACAGAGACACACAGACACACGCGCGCACATACACACACATATGCACACAGTTGAATAAATAATAATAAAAAAAATTTTAAAAAAAATTAGAGGCAGTAGATACTAAAATGATTATTAATGTTAGGGGTTTTGTCGGGGATGGGGGACTGTGGGTGTGCAAGTTGTGCATGCTGTTTTGCGTATAGATGGCAACTGTGGATGTCATTGCTCAGGAGACACTCATCTCGTTTGTTGAAAATAGACTTATCATTGGCCTGGGGCTTACCAATTTAGCTGGGCAGGGATCTCCCTCTCTCTGCCTGCCGGGCATTGGGATCATAAGACTTTTCTCCATGGCAACAGGGGATCAAATTCAGTTCTCCAGAGCTTGCAAAACAAACTATTTACTAACTGGGTCATCTCTCCAGTCTGAACAAATTGCATTTTTAATACTATATACAGAAACAAAATGCCTTTTGTCAGATAGCCATCCTACGTGCTCATATCACTCCCCTTGCCTAGTTAGTAGTGGACTTTGCCATGTGTTACAATTCACTCAGGCACCAGAGATGTTAACCCTCTAACACTAGTATCTTATGCCATCCAAAGTATGTGTTTGCTGAAGAGACCTCTTTTAGTGACAGACAATATAATGTGAATTCTATTTCTGTATGTTCCTTGTCTCTTCATGATGAGAGCGTAGTAATCAGACAATTTATTTCACTGTACACTATATTACTTTGTCTAACAGGATTGTAAAAGCATGCTAAATGTAAATGTCCTTTCAACATCTGGTTGGTGAATTTAGATGGTTTTATCTAAGATTTAAATGCTTTTCTAGAATCCAGTGATATTTCTCACAGGTGGCTGTTAGAAAGGCTGAGGGGTCTCAAGGAGGGGGAAGCTATCTGGAGCTTTGATGAACTGGATGTTTCAAGTTGTTTTTCGATTCACTCTTGGTAGTGGATCTGCTATACTCTTGATCATCTCATTCAGCTGAAAACCATCCTTCATAGAAGAAATTATCCACAGACTACTTTCCCACTCACCTGATTTCCAACGGGATGTTAAGAATGTCCCCGGAAGAACTGGGAGGTGAAACAATACTACATCCTTGATTGAACTTGGCAGAACAAAACGATACTGTGGCACAAGCCATCTTGGCCCTTTTGTCTCTGCCAGGTGGAGACTGACACAGTCCAAGAGCCAGGTGAATGCAGGCTTGGATTCAGAACGTGTTTTGACCTGACCTGGACAGTCTGAGGCAGAATGCTTTGGGCAGAATTAACCCAGACCTGCCACCCCTAAGATCTTCCCTCTGGCTTATTTTTAGCCTAAGCTACCAGGACACACAGATCTCTGCCAACAGCAGTTGAGATTTTCTCATTGGATACTTTGGATAAATAACATTTTTTTTCTTGCCACTCACTTTCCTTTCTTTATTTCTTTTTTTTTTTTCCTGGTCATTTGTTCTAGTTTAATTTGAAATGCCCAGAATCTGACTAAAATCAGGTAGTGGTACCCAGGAGACTTTCAGTAAGAGCACGTCTCTTGAAAAGGGTCCTCTAGACACAACAGAATGAGCCTTTCTCTATTATCGCAGGGATAACAAAACAGACAGCGAGCAAGCCTTTGCAGCAGACATCCTTTCAGGCAGCAGCTAACTTGGTGAAACACCCGGTCTCCAGGGTGTGAACAGACCGCCCCTTGGCTCTGTCATCCTGCTGTCCCCGCTGCCGGTTCTCTAGGCCAACAAAAGCCGGCAGAACAAAACGTGCAGGAGAGTGTCCCTGAAAGCCGGTCCGCGGAGCCCTGCTTGTCCAGGTGAAGGGGAACTGGATTTTTTCCCCCATACAAAGGCTTGGCAAGGTTTCCTTGACCCTGTTCTTGAGCGACCACTGTATATCTTTCAGGTGATGAATGTGGTTTATTAGGCACACATGATCTATTCCTTCTGTGATCCTCCAGAGAAAGGCCACGATTTCCTCACATCCCAAATGGCACAAGCATCAACACTGCCTATGCACAAAATCATCCGAGTTGAAATTCTTGTTTTATACTCAGAGAAACTCACCATCTGGAATACCCAGCTTTTTTTTTTTTTTCATTGACAGTCCTTTTATAATTGAAAAGGTGGAATGAACTTCAGAGGTTTGTTATCACCAAGAACTGCATCAAGATATTGAGTCATATGTGAGTTTGGGGTGTAAGTCAACAAAACCACAGGTGTAAGGGTACTTGAGAAATAGCAAAGGTCTCTATTATTTTAAAGGTAGTAAATCTCTTGAGCCACTGCAGTGAAAGATGGTGACTTATCTCAAGCTTCAAGCTTGGATCCACCACTGTCAGAAATTCTCCTTCAGATATGCTGAAGAACAGACCAATGGAAGCAGTATAACTCAGCGAGTGAGAGGCCTCCATCTGACCTTACAGAGAAATCATCTTTGGCATCTAATGTTTAGGTGTTGTCAGCTTCCAGGGAGACTAGAGATACAGTAAAGTGCCTGTGTATGAGGCAAAGAGATGTTTGGAGCTCCTGCCTGTCAAACCTCAACCATTTTCCAGTCATCTGCCTTTTTCAGGGTGCCAAGTTAGCTTTTCTGTACTTAGTAGCCACAAAGACATTTTTTAATTAGTAGAGTGCTCAATCTTCAAACATGCAGCAGCTCAGAAGTCTGTAAAATAGAGACAATTAAAAAAATGGTAAAACTTAAGTATTACTTGTGTGTCTATCTCTACCACTTAGCCAACAGTCTAGCTAATTCTTTGTGGCAAATATATAAAGAGAGATAACTATGGAAGACTGTGACCCTACAATGTTTTAAATGGTATTCCACTTTATACTTGTATAAAGCCTTCTCAATGTTCACACCCAACACACTGTGGTATTAGAAGGAACTGGGCAGAATGAGTGATACCCATACTCTTAAAAGTTGGATACCCCTGAGTATGCTGAGCATACTTGAGTGATGAATAACATATAAAGGTACAGGCTTTGGGCAGACTGTGGAGGAACTGAAACACTGAGCTGTGTCTAGCGTGAGAGGAGAAACAGCCGTGAGAAACAGAGTAATGGCAGCTCCAAACTTTAGCCAGCTGCGTCTGCACTTGTTCTCAAGTTTCTTTGTGTGTGACGACAGTGATGATGTGATGGGAGGGGGTCCTATGTAAACAACCGGAAGAGCTACATAGCTGTGTGTGGTTTGCTGTCTTCCCTGCACAATGGACCAGAGCTTTCTGAATCTCACAGTAGTGGCAAATGAGTGGAATAACTCCAAGGCCTGACTCCAGAGGCAGCAGTCAGGGGAAAACAAGGTTTTTAGGAGGAAGGAACACAGAGCTCTTGTCTTTGGATAGAGCTCTTCTCTCTGTCTGCTGCCTCCTCCAAGCCTCAGAGGCACCTCTGGAGTAATTGGCTATGAGGGCCTGGCATCCATCTGAGGAGAACTAGTCTTTGTCAAAGGGCTCTGGGGTGGCGGTATGAAGCGTTTATTAGTGATCTAAGGCAACAGAAGTTGCCGCTGGTGCTTATTGACTATTTCTAGCTGGAGGCACAAAAATACACAGGCACAAAAGGGTGAATTACTGTGGCTGCTGCTCTCCGGACCAGCAGGGACTTGGCAAGCTCCTGGAGGACAGAGCGTCTTGCATCAATCCACAGTGACCCCTCTGGCTGAATATGTACAGGCATAAAGAGGCTCCTAAATTAGTCTCTGTTCTCCTTAGCAGGATGGATGGAAGATGAAAAGCAATCCCTGGAGCAGGAGGAAATATGTGTGGTGGAGGGCTGGGCTGGGCTCTGAAATCCAGGCCAGTCCCTCCCGCCCAAAACAGGTCTGAAATGTCTTCATTTTCTAAGGGGCTATCAAAGTATATATATTTAATAAGTTGACATAGGAGAGTATAAAGGGAACAGAAGAGGTGAGGAGAGAAGAGAGTGGACAGTTAAAAATAAAACTGTACTTCATGTGAGGTGAGTGAATAGAAGTGGAGCAAGGGGCTTAGGATTTACTATGGCATTTTCCTCTGTGATCAGAGAGAGGGGCAGGACCTCCAAGCACTGTTATGAGGTGGGGTAGCATGTCAATCAATGTAGATAAGCTTTTTACTCTTGTGTGCATGCATGTGTAGGGTGTGTGTGTGTGTGTGTGTGTGTGTGTGTGTGTGTGTGTGTAAGAGGGTGCATGAATCATCTTGGATTTGTCTCCCACCTTACTGCTTGCTTTGGGGTTACCCAGACTCTGCCTTCCAGGGCCAGAATTAAAAGCCATTGCCATATCCACCTGGCATTTTTACATGGGATCTGAGGATCTGAACACAGGTCCTTTTGCTTGCAAGACAAAGGCTTTAGCCACTTGGCCATCTCCTCAGTCCTGGCTAAGATTTCATAAAACCAAAGAATCATGAGAAAGATGTTTTCCTTGTATAGGGGCAAGAGACCAGAGATAATATCTCTGTGCTTGAGGGGTATTGGCATGGGTTCAAGGGTCCTTTCTCTTCTTTCTTTCATGGCATTGAAAAGGAAGGACAGAGGATTCCACAGGGAAAAGTGCCCTTTCATGCTTAAGGTGGATTTTCTAACAGATCATATGGAAATAGTTTTAATGCAGTTTTAAAATATGTCAGGACTCAAAAAGGCTAGTGATAAAAATCCATAAACTGGATGTTGTTTCCATGGTAAACAGCTTCCTTCACTTGCCTTCCATAAGGCATAAAGTCAGCAGGTGGGCAGCTGGGGGTGTCCTATATCTAATGGAGCCAGACGTGTACATAACTTAACTAAGACTTGACTTCATCCCTACCAACCTGACTCCAGAACTGGTATATGTGTCCACACAAACATTACCATCACTCTTGCACTGAGAAGAGCTCTGAAAAGCGCTTCTTTCTGAAAGGAATAGGCACATCAGCGTGTTCACCCTTGAGAGGACAGGTGGAGCATCAGAAGTCTTTGGTACTTTAGGAATCCTTGAAGGTCCCTCTTAAGAACCAGTAATTATGGGACACTTAGTAACAGATGTGTATGTACTTCCTAGATACTCATCTAACATCTGTCGAAAACCCTATGAAGTAGGTCCAGAGTACTCTGCTCTATGTTTTTTCTTTCATTCATCTTCATGTGCGTGTGTGTTCAAATGTGTGTAGGCCTGAAGTTAATAACAGACATACTCCTCAGTGCTCCTCAATCACTCTTCCATCTTTTGCTTACCTTTAATATTTTTACTCTTTGACAGTTTATACATATGTATATATGTATGTAAATATATCCATGTCATTTTCATTCATCCCAATTCTATTCTTCCTCCTTCCACTGGAAAAGCTTCTTTGTAACCCAACTCTTTCCTCTTTAATGTCTGTTTGCATGTGTGGCCCACTGAATTATCAGTGTTGCCTGTGTTGGCATGTGCCTAAGCACTTGCAGAAGCATGGGCAATATGCAAGTGGGTATACCATTGGGGGCAGTAACTCTAATTCTCATAGCCTGCATTTAATTTAAATAGGGAAGGGGATGAAAGAGTAGGATAAAAGAAGATAGGGGTTAAGCTTCTGTCTTGCAGGCAGAAGGTCCTGAGTTCGGATTCTAGACCCCACATATAGACACCAGGCGGAAGCGGGGGGGTGGAGGCGGTCCATGGTGGTTCCCAAATTCACCCATGGTTCTACACACACACACACACACACACACACACACACACACACACAATTGAATAAATAAAAAAAAGAAGATAAGGGAGGAATAAGTAAAACTAAGGATGCAAGAATCAGCTAGTCAGAAGCATAATACATTATAGTTTTATCTAAAAATACGATGAAAACATGTGCACAAAGATCCCAGTGTAGGGGTATATAGAGAGGGGAAGAAAGAGGAGTGAAAACCACCCAACATGCTCCTCCAGAAGACAAAGGAGATTAAATAAAATCCCCAGGACTAAGTATGTGACGCCTCTTAAATGAGCTGTTGGTCACAGAGGACTAAAGGTTCCCGAACAATATAATCTTTCGTCACTGTTCTAGGTTGCCCTCTCGGACTTGATAGTAAGACCCTGTTGCTGAAGACGCCATGGACTTTGATCACAGAGCAATGGAGAAACCACACTGGAAGAATCTGGAGGCTTCCTCCTTGCTGACCAGCTTTCATAGTACCAGAAGGGGATACACGGCTTCTTTTTTGATGGGGACCATCAGGAATCTCACCTCGCAGAGAATGCTGCGAGGTACAAGAAGAATCAAACCAGCATGATGAACACATTGGTGTAAAGGTGGCATAGATTTTACAGGAGTAGCTACTGGATTTCTGATTGGACTCAAGGCTGCTCTTCAGTAGGGAACACATACCTGGTACTATAAACCAGGTACGAACCTATGGATAAGGTCTTGGGGTGGAAAGAAATCATTTTAGTTTTGATATTAAACTTCCATCTAAACACTTTATACCCATTGCTTAGAGAAACTCTCGGCTTTCAGCTTCCTTTTTATAATGGAAGGTGTTTACTACAGAGAATTGAAACTGTAAGTGAGTGTGGAGGACTTAGCCACAAACAGAACAGCTAAGTCGCCTCTACCCCAAGGCTGAGGAAACAGCACAGAAGAGCAGTAAGAATGTAAGAATAGGAAGGCAGTTAGCGGTCCTGCCACATAATGTCTTCTGGACATGACAGCTGCTGTGCCCATGTATAAACACTGCAGCTGTGTTTGCTTCTGCACAACCTGTACAAGATTTGGCTTATCCTCCTTTCACCAGGGAAGGGGAAAGATCTAATGAGGCATCACGTCTCCTACCTTATTATTTTTTGAGACAGGGTCTGTAATGAAACCCAGAGGGTACTAAGGATAAGGCTAGCTTTGTGAGCCAACTTCTCAGGATTCCCAGGGTCTGTTTTCCAAGGCCAAAATGATAGGCAGGCCATATGTCTACCACTCAACATTTCTCATAGGATGTGTGGATCCCAACGCTGGTCATTTGCTTGCATGTCAAGTACTTTAATGGCTGAACTATTTCTCTGGCCCATACTCTTTACTTTTCAATGAGGAATTTCAGGCAAAAAGAGGAAGGAAGATTTTTCTGAAATCACAGAACTACATGAAATCAAGATGAAACAGGAACCCTGGAGCTCTGATTCCAGGACATATCTCCTAACACTATATGCCATTCTTCTTCTAGCCTGGGTGTATGTTAGGGAGAGTGGAAGTGAAAATGGGGTGTTTGTCAGGAAATTATGTTGTATCTCTGCATTCTGACTTGGGGGAAAGAGCTGCTAAGGTGATCTGAATTTGGAGAAAAGCCTTAGTATTTTTTTCTCTTCTGTGATCACTATATCTGCACCCCCCAACATAAACAAACTTCAGAACAAATGTTCAGGTTGATAGTACAACTTCTTCTGGAGCAGTTCTTAATGTTAAAAGTACACAAGTTATTCTTAATATTTACAGTGAGAAAACGTTCTGATGAAATGTCAAGTCTATGGAAAGAGGTCTTCTGCTATTAATGGCAAAAAAATGACAGTGAGAAACTGATAAAATATTGCTAAAGCCTGGCATTAAATTCATAAAATGTATAGCATTTAAGATGCAGCATAATGACTTCATGGCTTGCTTATGGATTTATTCAAGAAAGAAGCTGGAATTTAGATTTTAGGCATATCCTGGCCCCTCTTCTCCCACCAATGCCCCCTATATTATTGTACATCCTTCAAAGTTTTTGGAGTGTTTTAATATACATACTTCATTCATTATGTCAAATCAGGGCAAAATATTATTACATTTGGCCAAAGGTTAGTTTAAAAATGTAAGAGGAAAAAGAAGATGCAACACGATCTTTGAAATGAATTTCAAAGAATTACCACAAATGAATTTGAATGAGCTGAAAAATATTTTATTTTTTAGGTAAACTTGAAAAAGATTGACTGACCCCCAAATGTCTCTTATGATTTTAGCAATGTTTGGGGTGGTATAGATTAAATAATGGAAAGATATTTACAAATTGTTTACATGCATCATATTTCTATCTTTGATTTTTAAAATTGAATATATGCTTTTTGCAGAGAAATTGCATAATTGAAAGATGAAACAAAATATCAGCATCCACAATTTCGCTATGAAGAGAAACATGGTTTTGAGAGCAATCCTCTGGTTCTCTCTCTCTTTCTCTCTCTCTCTCACACACATACACACACACACACACACACACACACACACACACACACACAGAGTGGATTTTTTCCTGCTAAACTTACACGTGAAGAAAATCAATGGTGCCTTACATTTTATAAAAACTTTAATCTGGACCATGCACATGGTACTACTTTCAATATTTTTTGCCTCTTCTACTCTGTAAATCTTCCTCAATCTTAACATTCATTCCATTCATGGTTATGATGGTTTCTAGAGTATCTTGAAAATATGTAGTAACCTTCGGAAAACAGTCTTTCAAATGACTCTTACAGGACCACTTTCTTCTTCAAGACAAAATGTTAGAGGTAAAGCTAGCTGTGACTTTAGATCTAGAGGATTAAAAAACAGACTCAAGATTACCTTTTCTATGACAACAAACACCAAGAAAGCTCAGACAGGCACAATCTGCTTGGGGCCTTAGGCGTGCCAGGTCAGGATACACTCTGAATATATTTGTGTGAACACTTTGCCCAGTAGTGAGCAGTATCTTTTACTCTGTCTCCTTGGAAAAAGAGAAGGAAGGGTTGACTGGATATGATCCTGTTTCTAACTCTCATAGGTGTCTGTAGGAAGGTATCCCTTCTACCTGGTTGCTGTTGCCCCTGAGCCCTCCATGGGCTGTCTGGTTGGACCCCTGTTTCCCCATCGATTGATGGGCAAATATCCTCATAGCATCACCAAAGGCCTTGGACGCATCAATTTTTGTGGGTATGTGCTGTGTCTGTGCCATCTGGAGTAGTCAGTCTCTGTCCAGCCAAGCCTCCCAGAGTGCCAGATAGGCATCTTGCCTTATATTACAGTGTCCCAAGGTGCCCTGCTAGATTCAGCTCAGCCTCTAGAGAATTCTGTCCTTCTGCCTTCATTTCCTGTTTAATCAAGTTAATATCACCTTCAATCAGAATTAGACTTATTGAATTAATTAATGAATGAATGATGGAGGAGATTTTAAGAAACTTCTATAAAACCTACAATACATATTTTGTGTCTTATTCCAATTCTGCTTTTCGTGTTCATGAGGAACTTTATCCAGTAGGAAGAGATTCAGTGCTCTTTCACTCGAGTCTAAGAGAATCTTCTAAATGAGATCCTTCGATTTGTTGATTTGGGCTTTTGCTTTTTGCAGAACAACCTTTTGAAATCAATAGTAAGGTAGGCAGAACCAATAGAGAGATGGTTTATGTAGCTGATGAAATTTTTCCACTTCGACTCCTATGTTCACTTGGTTCGTAACGTTCCTTGCAGTGCTTGCAGAAGGTGAGCCACGGCTGCTTGAAGCCAGCCGTGAAGTTGCTTGAAGTCCCATCATCAGCTTTGAGAGATTTGAGCAATTTGCCTCCAGCTAATCAGAGAAGCATGAGTTAACTGACCAAGGGGAGGAGCTGCCACAATTCTGCCTTTCTTACTTCTCTGGTTTCTGAGAAAACCATAGTCGTTATTTCAAGGTTGTTACTACAGTGTCACGTTTGTTGAAAAGATAACGGTTTAGTTAAAATGACATCAATGCATGTTTTTTCTAATGGAATTTTCATTTTTTTTCTTGTTAGAATTGCTAAACATGGATGGACTGCCTCTAAATGTTAAAAGCTAATGAGAAAGTTTCCTGTGTTAGAAAGCTTCTTGACACCTGTGTCTATTAACCTCTCTTAGGATTCTCACATGCCAAGTGTATGTGTGTGTGGGGGGGTGGGGGTGGGAATAACACCTCTACAGTGCTCATCCCTGTTACTATTTATAGACTTATTTATTTAGTCCTGTATACGGAGGCCTTTATTTACCCTCACTTAAGCCTTCAACATACCTATGAGGTGAGTTTCATTATACCTACTTTGTGAATGGTGAAATTGCTTCTCAGTGTTACTAGCTAGTCTGTCCTAGATGCAAAGCTGAATGGAATCTAATCCAGTAACACAAGATCAAGAAACCTTTCATCCTCTATCTCCTCTAGTAGACCTCTCTTCTTACCCTACCAATCCGATGATCATATAGATCAAATACATCCACCTATGCAACAACAAAACCTACCTAGGACTAGCTGCATTATTTGTAAGGTGTTATTTCTAGTTGCATTTGTTTTTATTTGTCTTTGCACTACTGATAAAAGAATAAAAAGGAAACAGCTACAAAATAAAATTATGAAACAATTCTGATTATCAAAATTTAACATAAGGGAGAAGATAGAATCATGATATCTATTTGAACTTTTTAATGTGCTTTTGGTTTCTGTAAGAAGATTCATGAAACAATTTGTGGTTTTTGGCTGAGAGGGAATTATTTGCAATTTTTATGACTTATGACTTGCATCCTAATTAATAAAGTTTTGTAGAAGAGTCTCCATACATCTTTCCCCTTGGGAGGTGGGAATGTTATATGGAAGACTCAAATGCTTTATTACTAAAACTGTCTTCTTTGAAGATATACATGTAGATAGGAAACAAGTTATCTTCAAGAAACACTGAAATATAATCTGCTATGAGAAACCTACCTACCTAACCCTTCAGGACAGCAGAAGTGGGGATGAAATAATGAAGTACTTAAAGGTCAATGTCATTAAAAGACTAACTTAGTATGTTACTGATACAGTTCAGTTTTAAACACATGGAAGGTTAAGAAATAAAGATAGACATAAAGATTTTTCAGAATATAACCTTATCTCACAAATTTAATTAGCTAAACGTTTATTAGGCATTTGCATAAATGTCTATGAGCACTCAGATCCCCAGGTCACGAAATGTCCTTCCTCTTACAGTAAGTAGATTTGCACTTCTTCATTGACCGCACACACTCTTGAAGCCCTTGGCCACAGGGCCTTTTATCTTGTCTAATCAATCAACCCACAGAACTTATTTTTAAATTTCTATAAAACACTTTGGGCTTGGATAATCTTTCCTCTCCTTGCACCCAGTCTATATTGAACCAAATTCTACCTCTTTTATGAGACAATGTGGTCTTGTTTTTCACATTCCAGACTTTCTTCACTTGCTTTTTAATCTCTCCTTACTGATCCAAGTGGATTTCGAAAATGAAACAACAGGTACTTGCTGTCAACACCTGGACAAGCAGACTGAATCAGCAGTTTCTGCTTTTACTGCTTCCTCGAGATGAATGTTAGTTAGTGCTTTCTCTCCATTTCTTCAGTTATCTTAAGATCATGACCTGGCATGTGCCTCCAACTCCACAAAAGAGCCGTTGGGGGTATTGCAAACTTTTCCTTGCCTTTATCCATGCGGCACACGATGCATATATGCTTGGCTGTGCAGCGTTCCTTCCTGCAGGGTTATAATGAGGACATTCCTCCTATAAACATGCTAAAGTTATTTCTTACACTTCTTTAGCTCCATTCTCTACCTTTCATCTCTTCTAACTCTTCTTTGCTATGCCCTGAGTGTCATTTTGATGCCCTGAGTCTCATGAAGCAATGTTCAGCTGTAGATCACACTGAATGTCAACACAACAACTGGTTCATCTATCTTCTCCAGTAGAAACTTTTGTGGTAGGAACTTAACCTCCCTCAACATCATCTGTCCAGGATCTAGCACAGCATGATAAGTGCTGTACTATATAATATACAGCACATAAATAATAAGGGCTGAGTGAGTAGACCTAAAAGAAATCATTCTATGGGATCAATATCTCAACTAATATTGGTGTTGACAGATCAGGAAAGTACTAGTGACTTGACTTAGAGGATGGAAAAGTCTAAGCAACAAGTCCTGCTAAGAAATATCTGGTGGCGCCTGCCCCTCATGGCACTCCATATCTTCAGTCCATGAATTCTTTTCCAGTTCTTTGTCCCTCATGGTAGTCCATGTCCAGACCTTAATCCTCAAACAAAACAAAACAAAACAAAAAGAATATCTGAAGTGTTCCCAACATTTTGTTTGTGGAAAAGAGTCCAGAATTTCCCATATTTTTCAAGTTTGACCTGGAAAGCTCAACTAAGCTCTTCCCATGTTAGAGACCATCAATGTTACATGCTGCCTGGAGTTGTTTGGAGGTTAGTGGCACGGGGCTAAGTGCCCACAGGCTGAGCAGTCATGTCACACAAGCAATTTACTATTCAGACAAATACCATGATGAGGAGTTGGAGCCCCAGTGTGTCATATTACCCAAGAACATACCCAAGCTGGTCCCTACAACCCTTTTGATGTCTGAATTCGAATGGAGCAGTCTTGGCATTTGGCAGAGTCAGGTCTGTTACATGATCCGTGAACCAGAACCTCACATCTTAGTGTTCTGATGTCTACTCCCCAAGAAGCCAAAGAAATGAACCTGGTGAACCATTTTTCAGCCTCCGGCTTTATACAACTGTCCTACTTTCTAACATATTTCTGAAAGCATGATTGTGTTTCTCACTTTGCTATTTGAAGAATGTTCAATACACTGTTTTGAACGTGCTGGAAACAACTTTGCTTCTTGAGTAGAGCCACCAGCATCACAGCCCTGTCAGATGAGTGCTTTGTGGGCTTTGGCTTCATAGGACCCCAGAAACCACCCTGTGCTTGTATCCAGCAAGATGGAGGAAGCATCTGAGAAGCTGATCATGGCTGTTAACAGGGATTGTGTAAACTTGCTGTTTTGTTTTTCCCTACTGGGTGTTGTATTTGTGGTGACTTAAGGACTTTTCCGTGTTGCAAGCCTTGTGTAATGGTTACTGTTAACTGTTGCTGTGAGAGAGCACCCAAAGTCAAACAACTCATGGGAGAAAGGGAGATTTATTCAACTTACAGTTTCAAAATGAAGACACACGGTGGAGACAGCATGGCTGGCTGGCTGAAACTGGCACGAGGCAGGCTAAGTCACAGTAAACCTCCACATGGCCTGAGTGTTCTTGAAATGTCTCTCTTTCCTATATTCTGTGGTACCTTTTACTGGAGGTAAAAGGTCCATTACTGGAGGTTTCTATGAGATCTATGGAGGTTCAGATGGGAACTAAGACAGGTATAATCCTTTCATGAGGTCTCCATTGATCCTTCCGGGTATGGCCTTTGCTGATCTTAATTAATAACAGGTGTGTCAAGTTGACATCCAGGATTAACTATCACACCTAGATTAAAGAGGAAGTCTTTATACTCTTAAAAAAAAGAGAGAGGGCTGGAGAGATGGTTGAGGGGGTTAAGACTCTATCTCACAAGTAGAAGGTCCTGAGTTCAGATCCCAGGTCCCACGTAAAAATGTCAGGCAGAAACACTGGCGGCCTGCACTTTGTGGCCCTGGTGGGCAGAGGCTGGGAAATCCTAGAGCAAAGCAAGAAGGAAGAAGCAATCCAGGATAATTCCCGAAATCATTCTTGATCTTCCACAGGGACACATAGTGCCCTCTGACACACACGCACACACACACTCACACACTCACACACACACACGCACACACACACACACACACACACACACACACACACACACACACACAATCAATCAATCAATGGTTTCAATGCAAGCTGTTTCCAATAAGCTCATGTATTTACATCCTTAGCTATTAAGTCTGAAAAGATCATAGCACCGTTAGATGGTAGAGCCTTGTTGGAGGAAGGCATGTCTCGGTGGGATGGACCTCTAGCTTGTGTAGCCCCCACATGCTTCTGCTGGCAGCCTGCTCTTGCAGTTGCCCCTTTCTCTCCCTCTCTGCCTCACGATGATGATGACACATCTGAACCATCTCCAGCTTCTGCTGCCACCAGGCCTTTTCCACCGTAATGGACTCTATCTCTTCCCTTTTGGGCTGTCAGATAAATACATCTCCTGTCCTTGCTTAAAGTGTGTCTGTGTATCATCTCACAGCAGCAGGAAGAGAGGTAGCTACCACAGAGTTTCCATCAGGAGGAAGAATTACACATGAGCTCGTGTCATTTGCTGATGTCATGTCCCTGTTTTCCATGGCCAAAGGACAAGTGCACGTGAGAGCATTTGTAAGCTCTTCCAGTTGAGTCATTCCTAGATGGGTGGAGAAACCGCCCTGCTAGAACAGCTGACATAGGAGACAGCTGGGCTGTGCATAGCAGCTCACGCTTGCAACCCCAACACGCTGGAGCCTGGGGCAGCAAGAGAGTGATTTTAAGGCCAGTGTAAGCTACATAGCAAGGTCCTATCTCAACACGGAAAGAAAAGGAAGGAAAGAAAGGCAAAGGAGAAAGATGCTTGGTTGGAATCTCAATAATACATCTCTTTTCTCAACTAAATTCAATGTTACAGTCAAGACAGCGCTCTCTGTACCACACCGCTCCAGAGAGTTCACACTTTCACAATAAGAACTCTAAGTAGTTTCTTTTTCTATTTGTATGCCATTGTTCTTCAGTTCATGTGAACTTAATCTTAAATTTTTATGAAATTATATATTGAGTGCTCTAATATATAGTATCAAATTGGAAAGTTTTTTACTATATTACATCTTAAAATACTTATTATGCACTATGTGCATAGATTTTTTCTTCTGTCTACTGGAAAAGATTGAAGAAGAGAAATATATTTCCTTTCCAGAGCCTTAGCACTTACGTTCCTACGAGGAGTCAGGACAATATACAAACTCGAGTTGTATGTGTCAGCCTTTATCCCGCAGTAGCACTGTGAAACAAACAACTCTGAAATCTCTGAATTGCAGTCCAGCGTTCATTTGTCACACTAACAATACTGTGGGGCAGTTGGAAGGGAATTGTCCATAGCAGGACCTAGCTTATCTGAACCTGAGACTGTCAGTTGCGATCATGTCTGGTCTCTCTGGTCTCCCTGGCCAACGTTCACCTGGAGCATGCTCTCCTGGGAAGCCGCAGGATTCCAAGAAACAAGCCAAATCATGCAGCAAGACTCAATCTCTGCTTTGTCACTGTGGCTCACATTTCATTATCCAAGATGATTCTCACATGGAGCCCAGCATGCATGAATCCAAAGAAGAATGTTTCACTCTTACTAGGTAGAAACCAAGCGGGTTCCTACAAGTACTATGTTCATTTCTTCAGAAGAAGAAAGCTCAGATGTTTTTACAGCTTCCACTGTTCCCCAAACCTTCATCACTGATGCACTGGGGACTAAGTCTCCAGCACAGAGGGTTTTGTGGGACACACTCAAATCAGATTCAAACCATAGCAGTCTGTATATTGTAGCAGGGAGGAGCTAAGAACAAAGCAGAAAGTAACCCCCACACAGGCAAACAAGAAATTATAGCAAGCACAAATTCTCTGAAGAAATTCTCTTAGTGAAATGCCACTAAGAACAGATAGGTTAGGATGAAAGTGAATCTATCAGGTAGTGGGAACAGACAATATAGTGGCCTAGAGACCATGATAAACTCAGCATAATGAAGGGACAGAAATAAGAGTATAAGATGACAGTAAGTAATAAGTGAAATCAATGGAATACACATAGCCAGACTGTGCTCTATAGTGTGTGGGTAGCATTCAGCTGATGCTGGATCTAAACCCCAGTAGGCATGAGACACCCACCGTGTCTGACAAGGGAAAGCTTAAGAAGGAAGAACTTACTTTGGCTCACATATTGAGCGTAAATCTATCATGGCAGTGAAGTCATGGCGCAGGGTTTCAGTGGTTGGTCACATCCCCATCGTAGACAAGGAGCAGAGACAGATGAATTCTGTTGTTTAGCTAGCTCTGTTCTTTTTGTTCACTCTGGGACCCCAACCCGTGGAATACTTCTATCCATAGTTAGGATGTGCCTTCCCACTTCAGTTAACCTCATTTAGAAAGTCCCCCCTAGACAGGTCCAGAAGTGTGCCTCATAGGTGCTTCTAGATCTTGTGAAGGTAACAGTCACTCAGAAACATCACACCCAGGAACACTTGAAAATACTAAGAACCTTGAGCACAGAATTACCAACTATGGTAGATCTAGATGGTGTGAGGTGTATGGCTGGGATTCCTGAACTCAAGAAACAGAAGCAAGCAAAACTGTGAGCTTAAGGCCAGCCTGGACTGCATGGTGAGATCCTGTTTAAATACAAACAAAAATAGCTCATAGCTGAAATAGCAAAGAGAGAAAATGGCAGCCTCCGAAGTGATCTGGCTTCTTAACATGTCCAGGCAAGTGTTTCCTCTGGGGTGTTTCCTACTTAGACGGAAACATGGCAGAGTTAGAGTCCTCTTTCCCTTTTTAGTCTCACTCTTGGGAGAATTCTTATCCCTCGCTCTCCAGAGAGTCTGCTAGAGATGCTGTAGTAACAGCTATGATTATCTCTGATTCGGTGCAATCTTCTCCGCAATAATTCCTGCACTGGCCCTTTGCACCACGAGGCAACAATCCCGCATGTAAACCCCATAGGTACGGCTCATGCCTTCGGGAAGTTCATGATTAACACGTGATATGGAAAAAAATGTAAATGGGGCACCCTCATGACTTCCAGCAGGGTGGTCACATGCAGAGCCACTTCTGAGTATGTCAATTTCATCAAATTAGAAGCACAAAGATGCTGAACACCCAAATGCCTGCAGTCACTTTCTTGAAATGACCTTTGATCTTCATGCTATGTGAAAAATTTTCTCTAAAATTGGCATTTAATTAGCCAGATTTTCTTTTGTCCTCATCTTTCTGTAGAGGTAAGGGGAAGAGAGCTACTATTGTAATTCAGACACATGATAAAAGCAAATCAAAACCAGCCACACGGAGAGGCTGCTGCTGTCCCCGGGTCACAGGGACGCCTCTACAGGGGCACCCTGGTTTTCTTTCAGGAATCACCAACTAAACAGGTGAAATATACAGCGGTAGATGTACTTTGTGGCGGCTTCAGCAAGAAAGAGGTTGTGTCTAGATGAATCAGAATGTGCGGGTTGGCAGTGTGCAATCACAATAATGTGACAGTATTTATTTCCCATGCAGTTGTTTGTCACGGGACTTCAAAGCAGTGGGCAGAGATCGCCGAGGCATCCCCCACCCGTCCCAGAGGAGGCTGTGCCTTGTCTTTTCAAGTGGGATGCTGCGGTCAACCGCCTGGGGTAGCTCAGTCTGTGTTCAGCTCCTCCGCCACAAGGTGGGACAGGAATCCTGCCAGGAAGACTACCTGGGTCCTGGCTTCTAACCACCCCCTTTGGATTCCAGCTGCCAGAACCGCCCAAAGAAGAGAACATGCTGCCCTGCTTTAAGAAAGCTCGCAGTTCGTGACAGGGCAGCTTGCAAACCTACGCGAAGGTTCGGTCAGAGGCGTCGCCTTCCTCCATCCCGCTCCTATTGTACAGTGGAAGGCATGCTGCTAAGGAGACAAAGAGGACACACGCTTATCTTTGAGCAGAGGACTTTGGAACCACTTGGGAAGAATATTCTTGATTGAGAACCAAAACATTCCATGATGCTTAACAAACCTGCAAATTGAAAAATCAGCATCGGTCGGCACAGCCAGGAGGCAGGAGAAGGGCCTAAACCCTGAAAGGGGGAAAGAAATGAAAATATTCTTTAAATGATATTTGTATGCATTTGCGAAATTACCACTTTCCGAATCGCAACCTCAAGCTGTTTTCATCCGAGAACATATGTCGTGCAGTTAGCAGCTCAGCTCGCCACCACCATCCATGAGTTACCAGGCCGCATGGGATAATGGACAGTCCCACAAAAAAGGGAGCCACAACCCAGCCGATGCCCCTGTAATAATCCTTTAAAACAAATGATATGCATCATTAAATCACCGAGGATGACTAACTCGATTTTAGAAAAACCCACAACTCCAGCAATCATAGTTACAGCTCTGATTTGAATATTTTCTCTTCCACCTGAGCTACCAGTGGGAGCCCGGCGAGCAGCTTCCACATCCAGACAGAGGAAGGCTGTGTCTCCCAGGAGCAGAAGGAACCTGTGATTATGTAGTTACAGTAACGTAGGCGAGATGCCCGTGTCCGCCTGGGCTTTCTGGGCTTTCCCTTCCTCCCTTCTTGCCTGCTTATTTACATATCACAAGCATCCTCTTTGTAAAGTTATTTTAAATAATTTATTAGATTGATCTTTTTAAAATTCTACCGTGGCTAAATGTCATAAGGAAAAAAAAAAAGAATCTTTCTAAACTTATTTAAAGGTTTCTACTGGAGTAGGCCAGCTACCTGCTCTGCTGGCTGATATTCTAAAAATACCTTCGTGTCCATACTATTATCCATTCTTCACGTCCAATTGCTCTGTTATGGTAATAGTCAGAAGCACACCATGCAGTAATTACTTACAGCTGACTGAAGAAAAGAATATTCAACTCCCCCACTGTTCCACTAGAAGGTCTTTATGCACTATTAACTCATTCCTGTTTATTAATACTCTACTGGTAATTCAGACTGCTGCCTCTTAGGTTTGTAATAGGAGGACTATTAAACAGCAATTACTGACCATATGGGTTGGTGAATATTTGTTGTGTTTTCCCCCCTTTGGTGTTTTTATCCCACTTCCTTCCAACTTTTTTTTTAAAAGCCATATTATAACATAGCAAAAATGTCCTTGCATATGCATGAAGTTTGACAATTTCTCTGTCAGAAAATGTGAATTTAGTTCCAGGTTACCATTAGGAGCTACTAGAAGAGATGGAGGAAGAAACAGGAAAATCTAGAAGATTGCTCTCAGGTGGAAGGACCTCTGCTTTGGAAGATAACGTCAGATCACAGGTTCCCTAAGTCAGCTGGTTTCTGTTACTGACTCTGAGAGGGCACTGACCCACCTTTAATCTCCCCGACTTTTGAAAAGCAAGCACATTCGTCGAGGAATCCAGGTCTGATACCTAACTTTCCCTTTCAAGTTCTCCCCAGAATTTGGAAGTGGTCACTTTAAATTTTGAGACAGTAAATTCATCTCCCAAGAGCAGGAATATGAATCTAGGAGATGAGTCAGAGCGCCTCCTGGGAGGGGGCCAGCATGAGTAATGGGTTCAAGTGCAGCAAGCAGGTGGTAAACGATGATTATGGTAATAATAATGTGTGCCTCTCTTGCAGGTAGTGAGCCTAAGTATGTAGCAAGCAAGCATTAAACGCATCCCAATGAAGATGCATCTTTGGATTATGTAGGACCCAGAAGCAAATTTCCATTGAAAAGTCATGACTTGAGATCCGAAACAGGTTAGCCACTTGACCAGCATCTTCTCTCACAGTGGTGGCAGAGACTGGGTATCTGGACTGTCAATCATAGAAGAGTGAATAGGCTCTTTATTGCCGTCGGGCTTGTTTCCCACTTTCTCTTCATTTCACATTATTGTTTTGTGCCAAATCCGTCTAGTTCTTCAATAAGTAGATCGAATGCTGGTGAAGTGCTTTATACACGAAGCCTTCATGATACTTAATGCAGCCTCAGCTACTCAAGCTAAGATGGGGGAATAGTATAAGCCCGGTGTCTTCAGTCTAGCCTGTGCAACAAGAAAGACCCCCACTCAAAAGCGAATAAATAATCAAAAATAAACAAAAACACACTAAAATCAACAACTAAAACCAAACAGGTCAAGACCCTGAATCTGTAGCCGCTCTTGTCTGCCCTCCCCATGCTGGCAAGAGAATGGAGTATCTGCTCATAACCTTTGTCAGGCAGTTGCAGCTCATTTAGTTTTCTTCTGCTACCCACTGGTATTGAATGTGAGAGTTCTTTTTCTCTCTGATACACCCTAAATCCTTGTAGACAGAAGCCATGTTTCTTTCTAAGCTTGCTTGTACCTGTTCCTGTAATTGCTTAGTAAGACCCCAGCTAGTACTTAGTACAAGTTGAAAGATATCATTAGAAATATATAGTGTTAAAAAAAGAGAGCAGATCCTGAGATTCTTTTTTCTAATTTTTACTAGTCAATGGCATTGTTAGAGCTTCAGTTTCTGGGTCACATATGGAAAATCAGTAACAACTATAAGCAAACAATAACAACAAGATGAAAATGACCAAACTCAGCTGCAAAATTTGATTGTACCAAGCAAAATAGGCAGCTCAGGAAAGAGAGTTCATAGCTGATGGCCCGTGAATATTTGTTGAAAGGCATTAAGCTTGTTGAGCCAGACTCTTCTGAGGACATTTCGTAAATTAGACCTATGCCATGGGGAAACTTGTAAGGAATTGATTTCATTCAAGTCCTTCCACCTGGATCAGGACTGGGCATGTGCATGCCCTGTCAGACTTTAGAGTCTCTGCAGGGGAAACTCTAGTAAGGCAGGCTGAACCTAACAACACATGCTGCTCCATGCAGAATGAGAAAGACTCAATGCAAAAGGTATAGTGATGACTGCATTATCTCAAATACTTCACCATGGGAAGGGCTGGAGGGACAAAATTTCAGCTATCATGGTTGGTTTCAAAGACTGTTTTCTTTCTATAGTTGAATTATTTTTCATCTATAGTTGAATACAGAGTCTTGGTGCATTGGTCAGATTGAAACAGAGAAACTCCAGTAGAAGTGGTGGGAGAAAGCAGGGTCACTTGACATGATAACTTAGCTGGTAAAGACACATCAAAGTTATTGGGAAAATTCTGTGACAGCCTGTTCCCAGTGCAACCTCCTACTGATACCAATGTATATCCTGACTATACAATCTTGAACCCACACACTTGACAATAGAGTTATCTCTCTAATTTAATATTTCTAATATATTATTCAGCTGTATTGAAGATTAACTGACAAAAGCCATATATTTAAGCCCAGCAAGATTCATGAGGTCAGAATCTATCTATCTATCTATCTATCTATCTATCTATCTATCTATCTATCTATCCAGCCATCTATCTGTCACCTACCCATAATAAAAATGATGACCACAATGATATGGTCACGCTCATGTTGTTCAGTCTATTTTCGTGGGTATATGTGGATTTGCTTGCAATAAGGACAAATAAGAGTCTACTCTTGCAGCTATAAAACACTTTTTATCATCTATAGTCACCATGATGCAAATCAGTTTGTGAATTTTTTTATTATTGTCTATCTGTCTGTGTTTGACATGGGTTCTTATAGTGTAGTCTAGCTTGGTCTCTAATTGGTGATCCTCTGGCTATAGCTTCCAACTGACCTCTGTCTTGGACGTATGTGCTGCCCCACCTGGATCTTATTTGTCTTATAACTGAAAGGTTATATCCTACCCACATCCCCCCTTTCCCATACCCTTAGGTGCCTTGCAGCCAGGACTCTGCACTGTTTTATGAGTTCAATTTTTATTACATATATGAATGAGATCATCCAGTATTTGTCATTGGCTTGTTTTAGTATAATTTTTTCTGATTTTATCCGTGTTGAAAATACCTGAATAGTAAGGGTCATCGTGTGTGTGTGTGTGTGTGTGTGTGTGTGTGTGTGTGTGCGTGTATCTTATATGTTCTTTATCTTTTTATCTTTAACTGACACTTAGGTACTTATGTACCTGGGTGATTGTGCACAAACATTCTTTTGTTAATTAGCTCAGTTATCTCAGCTGTTGTCTGCCTTACCTACTTATGTCCTTACCAGTAGGCCACTTTTAATAGTGATATATTTGCATTAGAGAAACAGGACATCAACGTTTTACACAAAGCTGAAATATTTGAAAGTC
The DNA here is from genome assembly GCA_023101885.1 of Typhlomys cinereus. NCBI lineage: Eukaryota > Metazoa > Chordata > Mammalia > Rodentia > Platacanthomyidae > Typhlomys > Typhlomys cinereus. Next base: position 183,388 of record JALPQD010000205.1, on the reverse strand, counting down.
AGAGGAGTCAAAGGGAATTGGATGGTGTCCCAGTCTTCTCAGAATGTGTGTAGCAAATTTCCTGGGTTTCTTGGTTTAAACCATAGGCATTAATTTTTCACCATTCCGGAGGGTGTCATGATTCAGTCCTTGATACTTTTTGTGATATTCAAACACAGTCTTCTCAAGATACCCTTACTTGGTCTTTTCTTGGTGAATGCCCTTGAAGGAAGAGAAAAATCTTTATAAAGGTAATTAACTTTACATGGAGATTCCATATTCATGACCCAATCTTGCCCCATGACTTTCCAAAGTTCCTATCTCCAAATACCACCATGTTGAAGAACAGGACATTGTGGGAAATGCAAACTTTTATTCAGTGTAGTACATTTATGGAAAAGTTCTTGAGTCAGAGGGAATGCTTGAGGCTCTTAAGTGATGAAACAAATGTGAGGTGGTTGAGGATAAGGTGCACTTGACCCTCCTGCCTCTGCGAAGCTGGAATGCAGGTCCTGCTTTTGGGTTACTGAGGAGCCCCGTTTTCCCAATGCATGTCACGTGCTCACCTTTGCCTTCCTTGGGAGGACTCATCACAGGGACTGCCTCGGGTTGCTGTAAGGTATCCCTGAAACAGTGATGTTTGGGGCAGGGGCTGGTAGAAAAACAGACATGACCATATCTCCTTATTCTTTACAGAAAGAAGCAGAAGATATGGTACAGTGTATGGTTCAGAAAAGTAAGCAATTTACATTCTAGGCCATATATTTCTAGAGCTGTGTGTCTTGGGGACATATTATTTAGCCTTTCTCTTACCCCATGTCTCTATTTGAAAAGTAAAGCCCCCTATATTTGCTTTTTCTATACCTCCACCCCAAAGAAAAACAAATCTATTGTTCTCTAAATAGTAACCTTGAGTTAAATTGCATTAAAATAAAAAAGATTGCAATAGCCCTATTATGAATAAAATGCTCATATATGCCAAGAATTATAAATTAGGCTGAATGACAAGAAACATTTACTTGTGATATTAGTGAAAATTCAAGATAATTTAGCAAAGATGGCTTGAAGCCTTGTAAATATCATCCAACTGTGACTTGAAACTGTGGGACTTTCCCCATGGGTGGGAACATCTGGGCACTGAGGTAGGTTTCATTTCAAAAATTTGCTCATTCAACACATACTTGCTTTTCTTCTTCCATATTTCATTATTTGATTAATAAGCACCTAGTGAGACAATACAAGTGATTCACTCAATATACACATTATTCAATGCATACTTAAGGGGGATTTTGTTACATTTATGACACTATTTTTACTGTTAATAATAATTAGTAAAAAGACAAGTCCCTTGGGGACAGAATCCATTTGCTGATTGGATTTCAGGTCTATTCCACAAGAGGAAATTCATGCCTGGTTCTGAAAACCTGGCCAAACCCCTGGTTGAGGAGTTCTTAGGTCCTAGGGGCAAGCTCGCTACTGTTGTACAGCTAAATTGACAAGCTGCCAAGCTGTCCATCTAAATATTTATGTTTTTACCCATAGACAAATGTCGTTCTCAACTTTAATCAGAGAAGTTTCTCTTTGCAATGTGTAGTGAAGAATGCAGATCTCCATAGCGACTCAAGGTGCTGAGAATTCGTGACAGCTGAGTGCTCGTCCCTACATGGGACATTTATATCACTCCCTCTAAGGCTGCAGAAGAAGAGATGGAACCCAAGAGCCACAACATAGAGAAGCGCTGTGAAACAGTCTTCTAGGCATGGCATAGCCAACCTAGTCTTCATCTTACCACGGTTGCAGCTTTCTGCATGGCCTACACAAGAGTGGTCCAGTCAAGAGTCAGTCGTGGACTCAGTGGGGACCGATGAGGTCCTGTCTTTCTCTGCTGTACTGTTTGGCTACTGCTGAGTTGGTCCAGAGTGAGTCATACCCACTAACAAGGCTACCAAGCCCCAGTGCATGGTTCCAAACCCTTAGTCACACTGACGACCCTGGTTAAACTCAGTTGGCCTCATAACAAACAAAAGGGATTATAGGGTGTTTCTGCGGTGCATGGTGCATGAGGGAGATAAAACAGGATGGTTGATTACAAAATCAGAATGTGCTGCATACACACACTAAATTTCCAAAGAGCAAATCAGTAAAGTTTAATAAAAGTCCTTGAAGTGCTAATAATCTCACGGGGCAGGGACAAGGTATATATTAAAATGAATTAATCCATATGTCAGTACATGTTTCAGGGAACAAGAGAGGAATAAAAGCTATTAGTGTTAGAAGCTGGGGGTAATAAGTGGATATATGGACTGGAGAGGACAGGAAGGATTTAGGGACATCTGAACTGATTCCTTTGACACATAATAATGTTAGTACAAATGACAAAGATACGCTGAGGTCATGCAGAGAAGGCCTCTGAATAAATTGTGACTTTGGTAAGAGTAAGAACTATTTTGCTATAGTAACGATCAAGGTCTATTGGAGAGAAGGTTTTCATGAGCGTTCAGTAGGGAACAGTGATGAAATCTATGTCTACACTTAGCAGAGGAATTAACCCTCCAGTGAAGAATTTTGGACTATTTTTAAGGTTTTTTAAGAGGCTCTTCTTAGTGGGAAGTTTTTATTAGCGAAACCATGGAAGAGTCCTGAAGACTGCAGAAAAGGAAAGCCAGAGAAAAGTTAACCAGAAAAGGAGATGTGCGTGAAGTCAATACAAAGTATTTGATGTCACCATGGAGATGACCAAGCTTGGAGGCCCATGGTGAAGGCAGGGGACAAGTTGAGCCTCACCTCCAAGCTTCAGACGCTCCTGCTTACCACGCTGTGCATGGGAGGGCAGAACCAAGTGCAAAGGTCTGGAGAGAATGAGAGGCGATGAAGGGAAGAAGCAGGGAGTTTAGAGAATCCGGTAAGATTGAGGAAGAGGGAAACATGGCACTTCTTCAATAAAGTGGGAGCCTAAAGGAAGTTAAAGTATTGTGTGGTGGACTTGGAGTTAAACCTACAGAGAGCTGCAGGAAACTGTAGCTCCTTTTGGATGTAAATGATTCTCCATTTCAAAACTCCCTTTGTCTTGAGAACAATAATGCAGTCTGACTGACTATGGCTTTCTCCTATCAAGCACCTCACTTGTCTCTCATGTCTCATGCATGGGGCCCGCAGCAGGTCTAAGGCTTTCAGGTCCTCTCAGATCTCTCCTGCATTTGCCTCCTTCACGGAAGTATCATGGTACTGGTACAGCGCTGGGGGTGTGGGCGTTGTAGAACTTCCTGTTCCCTAAGACCATGCAGTGCCATGTTCTGTGTAGCATGCCCATGTCCCCGCAGTCTCCCTGTTCTCAGGCAACATGAAGTCTTTCATTGCCTTGTCTCTCTGCCTTTCCTTTCTGTACCCACAAATCCCATTCTAGGGGTTCCTCCTGCGCTAACATCTAGGGTGATGCGTCTCTTCAGAAGAGCAGGTTGAATTCTTACCTCCCCCAAATCCATTCTTCTCTATTCGCTTCGCACTTTGAACCCAGGAGGAATTTTGCAAATTTCCACCTACATTTATACCCGCTGCCATGTTTCATCCTTATGATAAAGAAATGGAAAAATTCCCATGTGAAAGATATTAATTGATGACATTTGGCATAGACCAAATGAAAATTCTTAAAGATTAAAGAGAGAAAGGAGTCTTCCAATATAGGGTGCTTACTTTGACGATTTACAGATAGGATCTGTGGAATGACATTTGGGGTCTGGGGTAAGATTTCTCAGACAATCTGAACCCCACATTAGGAGGAAGTGCAATGTGCAGTTAGGATGTTAGCTGTCTAACACTGTTTCTGATGTGTGTTTTCCCCAACACCCAGATGAAACATTGGTATTCGGATCTTCCGACTTGGGGGGAATTTGACACTCTAACAGAAGGCAGTTTCCTCTCCATGGTGAACGAAACCATGGAGATTGTCTTATGTGGAGGTACTTCTGCCAACCAAAGAAAAGCCTGAAAGGAAAACACGACCCAAGCAGGTGTTGTAGCTGCTGGAGACAAGTTCATTAGAGTGACATTGCTCAATCATTTTATTTCTCTTCTAATAATAGATTATCCATTGGAAGCAATGCCTTTTTCTCAAGTATGTTTTTATGAGTTTCACGTCAAATATTTTTCTTTTCCTTTAGTTGTGCTTCAAGAATGATAAATTTTGCTTACAAATAGGCCAGAGAAGCTGAGGCCTTGACTACACCTAGTTCTATCTTTGTTTCTAATGCAATTTTAGTCATGATACTTCTATATTTTTGTGTTTTATTTGGGCAAAGGATCAGCTTTAGGGAGCTTTAACACCCAGATTAAACACAGATACCCAGGATAGGGCATCTTCTCCCTGTGTGAAAAGAATATTGTCATAAGAGAATGCCCCCTCTTCATTTACCAATCAGAAGAGGGATTTCACTTTCTAAGTGTCTTTGCAAGTAAAATTTTTTAAAAGATTCTTATTTAAATAGCTTTAACAAAAAGGCAATAGAGTATGTAAAGTAGCCAAACAATATTGCTACAAATGGGTTGATCCTCAAGAAAACTCACAGAAGGTAGATTACAGGACCGAAATTCTCATCTGATAAATTTGCAGTTTGGATGACTCCAATTCTACCCCATTCCTCGTCACTTCAAGCAGCACTGTCACAGTTCAGGCAATCAATAGGGACCTGGAGGAAGAGAGCATTAGATCTGCTTGCAAGAACACAGGGGAGACAGCATGTGAAAACTGGGGCAATCGTCTCAAAATTGGGGCACGTGTCACTCTAACGGATTCCCTTGCCTCTGAGAAGAGTCTCCTTAGAAGCTTCCTTTCACTCTCCTGAGGCTGTGTCAAGTTGGTTTGTATGTGACAGATGTCGTCGGAGAAATCCTTGCATTTCCTAATATGCTTATTGAAAACAAAGCTCACATCAGACATAAAGAATCTTAGAGTAAGAACTGAATAAACTGATTGGTGCAAGAGTTGGTGAACCTTGAAAGTTCTGTACAGCAAATGAGGTCACCCTTTATAGTCTGGACTTGGTGAGTAGGCCAGCTAGAAAGAAAAAGAGGTCAAAGAAGGTGGTGAGAGATAAAACAAAACTTTCAACTGTTCAGCATTTCCCATTAGCAGAATCATCAGTAGGAAATAAAGTGTTCATGAGCACAAACACTTTACAGATAGTCATCTCAATGAAAGACGAAACTTCACTAGAAATATTTGTGTGTGTGAGAATACACATACTTAAATGGGTTGATTTGTTGCCATGTTATGTTCCCATTGATCATAAGGGCTTAGAACATAGAGAATTGATTGATTAATCAAGGAAATATAGCAGCAAACGTACACAGACTGTCAGAGTCCACTATAAACACTGCTGCCTCTGAAGTAATCCACAAACATATCCCATCTTAGTATCATTTACTCGGGCATGCTGGAAATATTCTCTGTGAATAGCTAGCTTATAATAATCCTCATGGCAAATAGGACACGACACTGTAGCCCCAAAAGGTGGACTCCTTTTCCAAATAAACATGGAGGGAAGTAGCAGAAGCACCTTGCTCTAATTCCCCCCACCTATGCTGAGTTATACTGGATCTGTTGTGGGATAACACATGTTAAAACATCTTACCTATAGGGTAGTTTTTGTAGATTATTATAAACATGTATGTGTACGTGCATATGTTTGCATACATGCAGGCTCATATGTAATTACAGATCTGTGTGTACATGGACACACACATATTTTCAGATATGTGTATACATAGGCACACAAGTTTTTGTGGTTGTGCATGCATTTTAATCTGAGGTTTAATTTAATCTGGAAATCTGAGGTTGATATCAGAAATCATCCTCAGTTGCTCTCCTCCCTTAATCCTTGAGGCTGAATTTCTCAGTCATACATAGAGCTGACTGAAAAAGTTAATCTTCCTGATCTCATTGCTCTGGGGATTTCCAGTCTCCACCTTCCAGAACTGGAATTCAATGCTGGCTGCCATAGTCACATAACATTTTCAAGAGTTAAAGTTCTGGTCTTCTTTCTTTTATCACAAGCACTTTAACTACAGAAACCCAGCCACTTGGTAGTATTTTTTTAAGATTCTCTAATTCATGGATTATTAATTCAACCTGGGTATGCTGGCACACGTATGTAATTCCAACCCTTGGGAAGCTGAGTCAGGAGGATCATAGGTTTTGAGGCCAAAGAAATCTCTTGTTTCAAAGTAGCAGCAGCAACGACAGCAGAGAAAAACTACAGAAATCACGAACAATAGTTCACTTATAAGAATAGTTTTGAAATAAACAACTAACAAGAATAATAGTACTCTCATTATAATAATCACTATGTCTTAAACCTATGAGATATTACTGCAAAATGATATGTGCTTTTTCTATCTTATTTTGAAGTAAAGTAATTGAATCCATGATCCACTGGGATTTCTAGATTTTTCCATCAATTTTTATTAGTATTAGTAAAATTTAATGGAAATGTTGAATTGTATTTTATATTTAAGTATTATGTGATAGTCATGAACAGTAAAGTGGAAACAAGGACATTATATGAAGAATATAGGCAATTCTTAGAATTTCCATATTTTCAAATATCTGTATCTTGTTGTTGGACTAAAATTCACTGATAAAAGTAATATGAAAAAGGTTCTATCCCATTAATGGCATCCCTTTAATAACCATGTATCAATGTTACTTGTCTTCCAGAAAGCATGCTAAAGAGAAGAGCACAGGTTTCAAAAGAAGACTTTATTATGAAGATGGAAAAATAATACTACTTGGAGGTCCAAAGATGCATCTTTTCTCACTCTAGGTTCACCTGCGTGGCTAGCATCCAATGGATGTGATAGTGAGTGCAGGTATATGTAAACTCTGCACATACAGTCACATCCCCACTTGGTAAAATAGAGGCCAGGTAAATATTTTTCAGGCCTTTTCTTTGTGAGTACACAGCTTAGTGTGTTTTATGGGACTTTGGCTATAACTTTTAACTCTTAAATATTCTAAGTTGGAGCAGAGTGCAAACACATGTGACGGAATGGGAAGAGATAACTATAGAGAGAAACACTGATATGATCTCAGAAAGACAGGCAAATAGATCTTCCTAAAACTGATGATGATTATAGAACACTAAATCATTATTGGCATGAATTCCTTCTTACTTGGTGGGAAATTCCTTTCTTTGCTATTAAGATAAACCAAAGGAAGCTTTAAAAAACTTGCAATTCTTACTCCAAAATTTCATTATGGCTGCCTTACTCGTCTGTTTTCTTTCTGATAGTCATTCTTAGATATGTCTTTCACTTATTTTTTATGAAGAAAACAGGTTTTATCAGGCATTCAGAGGGGTTTCTTCTCTCCATGAGGTCATGGAGACATGACTGCATATAACCCCATTGAACTAAAGGTATGTAACTAGTCTGCCTTCGTTTGTATGACTTCCTGTTGTATACACAGTCAAAGCTTTGATGGTATATATTAATGACCAAATGAGATTTGGGAAAAGAAGTAGCTGTTTAGAAAGTTCTCAAAGAAAAATTAGAGAACATTTTAGAAAGGTCTCCATTTACTTCCAAAGCAAATTTTATTTCCAAGTAAAAAATATTTACCCAAATGAAATTTTGTGAAATTTTATATGATTAACTCTTTACATATCTTGTAGTAATTACACAGAGATCTCTATTTATGTAAACAAAGTAAAGTCATCATTGCACCAGAAGAAGTGTGCAAATATCGCATGTCAAATTATGTTTTAATCACATTCAAGCAACGTGATTTCCTAGCTAAACAGATTCACTCACATTTCTGCAAAATAAAAAATAAGTGAAAATAACTATATAAAATCAGGCTTACAGCTGGACAGATCTTCTTGGCAATGGTCCAGATACTGAACAGGAAAAGCTTTTCCAGCTGAGGAGTGGGTAAGGATACAGGGCACTCCGTTGCAGGCTCAGAGAACAGAACTTAAAAGTGGGTCCTGAATGGTACCCTGACCTGGGAGTTGTGCTAACACTTGGGATTACAATCACCCTATAGGATGAATCAGGATGCAACAGTGCAGAAACTTAGTTATAAGGGGCAGGGGAAGGGATTTCTAAATTTTCACCTGCGGACAAAAAAAAACATACAAAAGTTGCAGGTCTTTTTAGTAAAAAGCAGACAGTCAAGTCTAACATGTAGAGAGATCATTGCGCCTTGGTTAGGGCTGGAGTTTCACACGCTGGTGCAGCAATGTCATACAGATGAGGACATATGGGCCCATGGGCATGGAGCAAGACTGGTGCTGAGACCCACAACTTTGCTTCCCAAATCTGGTTCTTATTTATGGGATACATGAAGCTCATTCTCCAAGAGAGAGAATTATCTACAGAGCATACATTGTGACACAAAATTTTCCAAAAAGTATATTTCATATCTGACTTCAACAAGACTTTGAACAACTATTCTTATTTTCATGGTGTGAATGTAGACATTAGATATTTTGTGTGTGTGTGTGTGTGTGTGTGTGTGTGTGTGTGTGTGTGTGTGTCTATCTACAAGGGTACATTTGGATGTGCGTGCTGTGTGCCTATGGAAGCTCAAGGGTGGAATCATGAATCATCCTGGATCGCTCAATCTCCTTTTGGCGTTGCTTTGGCGTTTCCCAAGCTCCAACTTCCCAGGCTGGAATTGCAAGCTGTTGCAATTGCCACCTGACTTAGGTCCTTTTACTTATAAGGCAAAGGCTTTATTTATTTATTTTATTTAGAAAAACAAAATTAAAGGCAAAGCCAGAGCCATCTTTCCAGCCCATAATCAGTTATTACATAGCATGAATTCACTAACTAGTACTCCCCACTGGATGTGATTATATTTTCTCCTAGCTCCAATAAATGAGGATAGTTATTATTTTCCCTGTGTCCCCTAGGTATGTATTACTCTTATTTGCTTATTTACTTTTCTTGACTCTAAGAAGTCATTAAAACAATGAATCTATCTTTAAGCTATTGATTCTGATCTGGAGGTGGTGCCTTAGGTTGCAAGAGTGTTTTAATTTATTTGCAACCCATTTCTGTTATTTGCTGAACATTTACTCATGTTGTGTCATACACACACACACACACACACACACACACACACACACACACACATCCTTCCACATCCTTCCTACCGTTTGATTTGCCTTAAGCAGGGATAATAAACTATGGTCTGTGAAATGTAATTCATTGCCTGTCTGTAAATAAAGTTTGTTGGAATGCCATCACACTTACTTGTCTGCAGATTGTCTCTAATTGTTTTTGTATCAACATGACAAGGTTGAGTCGATATAAAGGAGACTGTATAGTGTACAAATACAAAAGTGTTTGCCCATACTCGCAAAGTGTGTGAATCTGTTGTCTTGTATATAAATAAATATTTGTTACCTAGTTGACTTGATAAGATAACTAAATAAAGGAAATATCAATGGCTCCTGTCCAACCAGGACTCACTTATCTGTGATCACAAGAAATAAGCAGGGCACTTCCTGATGAAGAAAAACTTATTAAAATCTTGGTCTTCTGTGAAATAAGATTCTCTGAGCTTTGTTTAAATTACTGACAAACTGAGCTCCCGGAACCCTCTCTAATCTGCACTACTGCACAAACATGTACCCTTTGCATTACAAATTTACTGTTATTTCTTTACCACCTTTTTTTCAGGAAAAAAAAGTTAATTAGGCTATAAACAGAGGTCTGACAACTAATTTCAGTCAAGGCAAAAATAATAGAAAGCAAGCAGATAATTTTAGCTATGTGAAATTAGAATGGATACATTTTAATGGCATTCCAGAAATTCTAATGTTTTCTCTCCTGGTTTTCCCTACCTTTTCCTTCTCTCCTGTGCACCACTTCTCTGTGTCGATAGTGGCATGTGCTGATTTAGGTGATCCACCAGCTTACTGCTCTAGCCTTTTCCACTGTTCCTTCCTCCTGCCCCACTATTGATCTTTGGTGGAAGGGAGCTTCTTCCCTTTCCTTCTCAGGGGTGTCTCTGCTCCAAAGGCAGCACCATTGCAAGAAAGGGATTCCCTCCCCACCCTCTAAATTCTTCAAGTGTTCACTGACATTAATAAGAGCCAGTTTGCTAAATCTATATTGAGGCTTCAGGAATTTAAAGGTTACAAGAATTGAGGGAGAGAGAGAGTTTTGCTGCTAAGGGGAAGATTCTGGTATTCCAGAAACATGGTAAACATGTATCTCAAAGTCAGATGCTATCTCTAAAATTATCACCTGCTTTCTGAAAACCATGACCCTAAAAATATTGATTGCTAAGAGGCAAGATCTGAAGCAATGAGTCGGTATTTCCCTAGATTCTCCTAATCAAATAAGGACAACCTTAACCTTTGCAGACATTCGAAGATCAGCCAGAATTTGGATTGAAATGTGGGCATCTCAACTAAAGTTATAGGTTTCATTCTTTTGAATATTTCTCCTAGACATTTAAATACATTACCACTAAGTCAGAACCAAAAAAGCATAAAAATCCTTTCCAGGAATAAATTCAGGAAGTTTCCATTTGTATCAGGTAGTAAAATTGTTGACAGCTTGTCAGGCTTCTGGGTAATGCTCAAGGTGCAATGCCATGGCTGCCAGGGATTCTGTGGACAGGCTGATGACCCTCGGGTAGCCACACTTCCTCCAAAAGGGACAGTGTTTCCAAGTCACCTGACAGAGCTATTTAGGAAAGCCAGAAGTAAGCTTATTTCATTAATTATGCTGCAAATGCAATCTCAGTGAAGGGTAGCCAACTAAATCCAAGACGAAAGGACTGGTAGGAATTCTCTCCATCCAAGTGTTGCGCGTTACACAATTTTATTTAGAGGCACTTCCATTACTGGGGAAGCTATGAGTTGATCGACTGTGTCTTAGAATTAACTACAGTGGTGAACACCCAAATTGCAAACCAGCGTGAAGTCACAAAGGGAAAGGAGAAAAGGGAGAAAAGTGAAAAGCAGGGGCTCAGATGTACTTGGGTCCAACATTTGTGGGAGCAAGCCTAATTGTTGCTCAGTGCAGGGCCTAATTAGAAGTGCTGTGCAAACGGGACCTTCCTTTCCATTAGCGTTTGCTTCTGCTTTCAGAGGAGTCTGGATTGTTGTGGGGGAGGCAAGCAATTAGGTTCCCTTTGCTGGATGTGCTAGAATAAAATGTGGTTTGGAAGGAGTGGGAGGATCCAGACTGGGAAGTGCTTGACTACAAATTGTATGAGTTCCTGAGAAGGCTTTGGGTGATGTTATTTGTAGCAACAGGAGGAAATGAATGCTTGAAGTTCCCTGGAGCCCATAGTTATTGTGTGGACACTGCAGTGTTCCCTGACGTTAATCATGGAATTCTCTGCACTCCTATACTCTGTTCTCTATAGAAATTGAACCCTATGAAAATTCACCTTTCATTCAACACAGTGTGCTGACAGTACTGCTTCTTCTATTCTGATTTCTCAGCTGATCTTACTCAGGTTTCAGTTCTACAACTGTTTAAGTTGCCTAGAAATGTTAGGGATGGGTTTCCATCACAAAAACAGTAGTAACTATTTGAGGAAGAATGGTTCTACACATTGTTCTATACAGATCTCTGTGTCTCCTCATAGAGATGTTAAGAACATTCAGCAGACTAAATAATTGTCAATATAAGCATGAGCATATTTAGCTTTTCTTTGTATATCCCTTAGGTTTACCAAGTACATGACCATGACCTTCTTTAGTACCCGCGGGTCAGTGCGTGGCAGAGCGAATTTGATTTCTTATGTCAGCCAACAACAGACAGACTCTACAGCAAAATATTGGCTGAGTTTGGATGGTAATTACCAGGTTCCTGACTACAGCTCCTAAGAGTAGATTTATGACACTACTCTGACATTCCCTGCCAGTTCATAAACTCATCAGCATTGCTGTCTCTCATGGTTTGAACATGACCTGCCTTTCCACAGACTTATTTGTTTGAATCCTTATCTGGTGTTAATGTTCGAGAAGGCTGTGATACCTTTAGGAGGTTGAGCCTTGCTGGAGAAAGTCATGTCACAGACAGGGGCCCTTAAGTAGCCTTATCCTGTTTCCTTTGCTAGTCTCCGTCTTGATTTCTGCTCTGTCGTGATGTCTGCAGTGAACTGAACTGGCCTCCAGCTTCTGCCTCTAGCCATACTTTCTGCTATGTGCTTCCTGCCATAATGGACTGTATCTCCTCTGGAAGCATAAGGCAAATAAATATCCATTTCCTCTTTTCTGCCTGGGTTTGAGTGTTGTGTCATAGAAAAAAGAAAAGTAACTGTAACGTGGTCCAATGGGGAAAGCTATTGCCTCTAGCAGTTCCTATCAGAGTAGGCCAGATAAAATCCCCACAGCTTATTGTTATGGTTTGACTGTAAGTGTCCTTCATAGGCGGATGGCAACTTCAGGTGGTGGAGCCTTGCTGGAGGAAGGATAGGTTAGTCCTGCCCTGCTTCTGCTAACGGTCTGATATTGCAGCTTGCAGTTAGCTTTCTCAGTCTCCAAATCTGCAGTAACCTAAGCTGCCTGAAGCCTCTGCTACCTGTCATGCCTCTTCCACCATAATGTACCAAATCCCCCCCCCCTCCTCCGAACAATAAGAAAACATCTCCCTCTCTGCTCTTAAGTGGCTTGAGTTTCAGTGCTGTCTCCTAGCAACGGAGGGAATAACTGCTACGCATGTTTAGGTTTCTAGCATAATAGAGCACTACATCTGGTTCCTTAAGGGCCCTGGTCACAAGGGTCCTGGGAAAAAGCTCTTTTCACCTTCACCCCGAATGTGGTCATGTTAGCACGTGGAAATCAGCCATCTCTGGAGTGTTTACACCATGGATGTGTGCCGGCCTCACGCATATTAAAACTTGTTCTACTTCCCAGCCCAGCCAAGAAGGACGATGGTCGCCCATCCACTATTGGGCAGAGACTAGGTAATCAGGTCAAACCCTTGCCACTGGACTTCCCGGTTTTGAGAATCTGAACCAAAGTGTTTGATGTGCACAGTAGGACTTTGTGCAGTATTTTCTCCAAATGGGAAAATAAAGTCTGAGAGTAAAATTAGTTAGTGTTTTAAGACTATGGGTATTTGAGAACATGTGAGTGTGCTTTAAATTACACATAATTTTAAACAACTGTGTTAAGGAGTTTTAAAAGTTTAATGGTGCCGAACCAAGCATTGGAATTAAAAATTGAAAAGAAAATACGAAACTATACCTTGTTTTTCTGCTTAAAAAAATAAGTTTCCTTCTCATTTGCAATTAAGATGCTGGGAATTTGCATAAAATGTGTAAAATTAGAGATAATTGAACTACAGTAGCTGTAAAAGTGGCTTTTCCATTTAAAAAATAAATCAGATGTCCACTAAAAGGGTGTAAAAGCCATTCCCCCCTCTCCCATTTGGGTCTCTGGTATTTTTCACACTTTTATAGCTGGTTTTTATTGCCAAACAATCCATGGAGTTTGTGGCAGCTCTGAGACAGTGGCTAGCCCACGCAGGCCTGTTAAAGACCTTTCAGAAGATTTTGAACTCACAACATTTGGGTCAGTAGATCAAATCCCTGGAGGTCTCAGGGGGACAGCAGGGAGGTGATCATAAAGGGGAGAGGAGGTACTGGGGAAAAGAAGGAAGAAAAGTCCAAGTACAGAAAAGTCCGACTAAACACCAATAGCTGTTTTTGTTTTTACTTGGAAACCCCAAGTTCAAAGGAACAATCTAGAAAAGAGATTTTCAATGATCTAAGTGGCCATCAGTGTGATGCTGGACCAATGTCTGCTTCCACGGAGGGAAACTATTTTCCTTGAAGAGAGTAGAAGAGAGGGGGTGCAGCCTGCTTCTTGAAGGGTGGTCAGGATCAACCCTACATAGCTTTCTGAAACCTGTCTGCAGCCTGTTCACTTCTATCTGCTGTCCAGGGGAGATGCATTGCCCCCCCCCTGGAGTTCAGGCAGAAGTACATCAACCTGCATGGTCCGCACTACTACAGAGATGATTATTACATTAAATATTGAGATGCTTTCTGCATTCTGTTACATCTGCATCCTATGTCTCTAACAGGCGGAAACTTACCGGAGAATATTGGTGGTGGTCATAGAGGGGGAGGCCTGGGTAGATTCCATCATGTGGGAACATGAACTTGAATTTTCCTGTCTAGGGCAAAATACTGAATTGTCTCAGAGATGTGGCAAAGTTCTTTAACCCGTGTAAATGAAAAAAATGACAGCTGTACCCATGTGTCTCCTGATGCATGATGAAAGTCACTGTTGCTTGTGTTTTATAATTATGATAATAAGTGATAATAAGGATAAATGATTTCTCAATGCCAGGTGAGATCTTCCATATTAAGTTGTGTCTGTGGCTTGTAAGCATTGCTTATGCTGTGTGTTTGTGTTAAGCAGCAGCTCCAGAACATCAAGGTGGTACACAAGAAATGTTTGTTGACTTTACATCCTTTCTACTAGAGAATCTATTTCAGAGACACCTTGGATGGGTCTTTCCCTGTGATTTTTGGAGCTATGTTCCTACTCGATCTATGTTGAGTGTCTTCTAAAGGATATATCTAAAAGGTATTCTGAAGGTCTCTTTGATTCTCTACCTTGTCTTTACAAGTAATTAGCTGGTGTGATGACAGAGTATATGTTTACTGATTTAGCATGAGATCAAGCCTCTCAGCTAGTTGCCTTCAGTCTGGGGCATCCTAGAGCTAATGTATCAGCCTATCAGAGCAAGCGTGTTGGTATGCAACCCATCCCAGATGGCCAGTGGGAGCGATTGGTAGCAGAAGGCAAGTATTCAGCCTCTGATCTCCACATGGGTCTTTTCCAGTTTGTGCATTCAGCCACCCTAGCTGTTACTTTCAGCTAAGTCCTTACTTATATGGCAACATGCTCAATACAAATGTAAGATTGTTCTCATGTTCTCTACTTTCCACATGAGTATGCCACCATATCACATTTAATGATATGGATAGAGTGCATGTGATCTGCAATGATTCTGTCTATGTTCTAACCAAATGTAGATGTAGAAAGTCTGTGGGTGTTTTGGGGAGAAACATTTTGAATGATGCCTTCTATCTGGAGCTAAGAGATTAGCTCATGTAGGTGAGAGAGCTCTATTCTCTCTTGTGCATCCTAACACCACATGTGTCTTTGAAGTGAGGCGAGTTATAGCTTGCCTCTTTTGAAGTATAGGGACACGAGGATGTGGAGGAATGCTTTTCAAAGCAGCTTTCTAAGAAGCTGTTAACTGGCGTTAGCTAGGGCATGGATACCTCTTTGGCACTCTAAATGCTTATTGAGGAAAGCACTGTAAAATAGACTGCAGGTAAGATGTATAAGTTTTTGGATTATATAATTTTTTCCTATTTGGTAAGTAGATATATTCTGTAACAATGTAACAGTATAATGGGGGCTCACGGAGATCCTTGGGGGTGGGGATAGGGGGTGGGGATAAGCAAAGACTCCAGCAAAGACTTTGGGAGCAGGCGAGTGGCAAAGCAGGCTCTCAGGCTTGTGGCTCATTTATTTTAAGTATCAGGCTGCTTATATACCCCACCCGACATCCCATAAGTCCCAGCATGAGTCTTTGTTGAGTTGTCCTGTCCAGATTGGTCCTCTCAGCCAGGCAGCACCAACTGTTTTTGCTCTGGAGAAGGCGTAGTCTTGCGAGATTTGTAGTCTCGAGATTTGTAGTCTCGTGAGATTTGTATGCTCAGCAGGAGGGAGGAGTCCAAGGAATCTCTCTGTATGGAAGCCTCTGTGGCACAATCATTGTCCATTCCTCCTACAATATTCCAAATATATCTTTGTGAAAAACATGTGTCTGCGAGACAACAATTTAGTTATTTTCTAATTTCTTTTCCCCACCAGCGTTTTGGTCCCTCTACTTAGGAATGCAAAAATACAATACCAGCTTTGATTAAAAGTTGGCCAAGGATGAAGACAAGGAAAAGGGAAAAGAGCAAAAGGGAGAGAAGTGGGATGTGCCCCCTCTGGTCATCAGATTTCTTCCAGGAAACCTGCAACCTCGATTCCAGTATTCTTGGTCTTCCTGTCGAAGATGGGTCCACTGAGGCCAACGAGTGAGGATGGACAACTCGGCAGGATGCGTGGGGGTCTTTCAAGTCATCAAGGTCACAATTTTGGCCACTTCTTTTCATTCAGGTTATTCTTCTGTGAACTTTGATTGTTATCTCTCAAAGGGACTCCAATTAAGAAGCTTCCCTTTTAATCTGCCTCTATTCATTATACATATGATAACTTTCGAGAGTCTTTTACATCGTATGGAAACTTCCACCAGAGAATTCAAGGCATTTTTTTTGCATTAACCTGATCTTAATTTCATACAAAATCTGAAAAAAAAATCCATTTGGTCCTTCTCTTGCCCAAGTTTCTTTTCACTGGGAAACCCATTAAAGAGCTACCTCTCTGGTCTTCACACGCCTTCTTGGTATTACATAATTGGACCAGCAGTTGTGGGTTCTCCACATTCTCACTGCCCAGTGCTATTACCAAGCAAACCACTATTTGCAGACCTTCCTTATTGTGTAAATGGCTACATTATCACTGTGTACACATTAGGACAAGCAAATGGGCCCCTGAAGGCAAATAAGGGCTCAAATAACCCAGACAAGGTAGCCCAACTGAATTGCGGATTCACCCTTGTTCCAACCTTATTGCTTTATGGCACAGGAATGAGTAGAAGGGACAGACTGCTTCAAGTGTGTTTCTACTGATCCTGCTGGCAAATCACAGCTTTATTACGGTAATGAGCCTGAGCATATTTCTGTGCTTATGCATATTAGGCACCAAATGTATTTTCTGGCCTGCCAGCCTGTGCTGGTAACTAACACAAGCAATTTGTCCTGGCCTGCAGTGTGTGTGCACGCATTAGGTATGAGCATGCTAGATGCTCTGGGTTAGAAAATACTACATGTTTCATCCTGCATATTTTTGTATGCACAACTTCACCCTATGCAAAAGAGCTTGGCAATTAACCAAAACAACTTATTAGTTGACTACAAGATTATTGCATAAATATGTAAGTTGGGTGCAGCCACAATTTCAATTTAGCGGTATTAAAATTTTCATAGGATTATTGAATAGCTAAAGAAAATACTGCCTTCTCCTCACTCTGTGGTATGTGTTAAGATTCTTTAAAAATACCCTGGTTCTTTTTTTCCATTTCATTTCCATTAATAACCCCCAAGCAATACCCTCCATAGGAGTCTGTGTGATTTTAGACTATGCGTTACCCCTTCCACATTGTGAACTGACATTTGGCTTTTGACCGAAAGAGCTTTCAGGTCCATGTGAATGGTCACAAGTGTAATTTCTTCCCCAGGAGCGTGTTTTATGGATGCATTTATTGGGTCTTTTATTATGAGAAAATGACATCAACATAATTCAGCTCAACCTAGAAACAATGTGTATGTTTTTTCTCTCTCTGTCTATTGGTCACTGGCTGTTATTTGTCTGATCATACAAAGCAGACTAATTCAGGTCATACTCCCTCAGAGAAGCCAAGTGGATATATGTCTTTCTGATCTCTTAATTAACTCTTTCTCCCGCTTCTCTCCAAAATGAATCGATAAACAGATGAACACAAAGTAGAAGAATACAAAAATTACAATGGATGGGAACTTCTGGTGAAAGGAATAAGTGCGGCTTCTTTTTTTTTAAGGATGCGGGGGGGGGGGGGATTCTGTTTCTTTTCCCTCTGTTCTTGAGGGCTTCATGCAAATGACCACTCAGGCCAGGTACCTTTATTTAGTCACTACTAAAGCTGGAATCATGTTGTACAAGAGCTGATAGCATGAAATACCAGAAAATAAGTGGGCTTATCCTTTCCAAAGCTCCCTTCACTGTACTGGCATTTCTCTTCCACAAATCCTGCTGTATTGTTAAGTAAAGTGATAAACCAAATAAATGTCTTTGTGGCTACAACTGAGTTTTACAGAGAGAACATGGCTATTGTCTTTTATGTCTTGTACATTGTACTACTGAAGATGCGAACAGTGCCCTCCCTGGCCTCTGTCGGGATCAGGGACACCTGCTAGGTGTCTGCACAAGTACCCATTCACCAAGAAGGAAAACACAAGAAAACTCAGGTTGATTACAGCAGTACCCCAAAGAAACCGAAAACCAAGACTCAAATGATCCTCTTGCAGCCCTGTTGCAGATTAATATGGCTCATGATTGATACTTAAGTCTTTGACAGTTTCCCCTGCACCTTTGCTGGGATGTTGACAGAAATGACTCCAGCTGAATGCTTAAAGCAGATGTTAGCCCATTAATTAGCTTTGGACCCGGGCACACGCGAGACTTTCCCATTTTCAGGCCGAAAGGAATCGGTCCCAGTGAGCGTGCTCTATATCCACATTTAGTATCATCTCATAAACAGCAGTGAA
>JALPQD010000205.1:0-160000 GCA_023101885.1 Typhlomys cinereus | reverse complement strand
TTGTGGGAATTCTGGTAAGCTGTAAGAAGGTGCTGGAGTAATTAGAGAAAGGCAGACTAGAGGGGGCAGGGCTAGAACTCCGTGAGTCACTGGGTGCATGTATGGAAGGAAGCTCTAATCACTGGCCACACGTGGAAAGGAACTATAGGGTCCATGGAAGGTACATCCAGGAATCAGGGACAGATGATCAAATGATAGGTGATGCAGCCAGCGGCACCTGGCCGAGTGCCAAATCTTTTCTTCATTTCAGTGAGCACGTTTGGTTGACAAGTACCTTCACATTCTGCAGAGGACAGAAGCTGAGTACCTTGTGCCCGTCCGCCTTGCTCCACTGTTATTCCTGGACTGTAAAAGGCATTTCTTTCTCCTTGGAAGTAGTAGGCAGTTTGCTTGACTCCATGTCCATGTCTATGGTCTATGTGTAACCTTGCACAGTGAAGACATGGGTTTACACATCATAAGATATTGAGATCTGAGCAGGAAGCCATTGCCAAGTGTCACAACTGCGAGATTGCATGCCTTGTGCTCATACATGACTCTGATGTCTACAATCTTTTGTATTTCTTCCTAGGTCAATTGTTTAAGAAACAGAGGTAAGGGAGATGAAGGCAAAAGTGTGAGGAAGACAGTGAGAGAAACAGAGGTAGGAAAAGGGAAAGAAGAAGCAGGAGGAAGAGCAGAAAGAAAGGAGAGAGATTTTCTGAATGAAAGATCAAAGAAGGTAAATATGACCTAGATACTCTCTTTCTGAATTTCAAACTGCTTCTCCAAATTTGGGAGGCAGATACACATGAATCGCATGGGGACCACTTCACATAAATCTCGCGGGGAACACTTCTACTACTGATTAGAATTTGAGGAACGAGGGGCTGGAGAGGTGGCTCAGGGGTTAAGCCTCTGCCTTGCAGGCAGAAGGTCCTGAGTTCGGATCCTAGACCCACATATAGACGCCAGGGCGGAAGCGGGGGGCGGCCTGGGTTTCTGGTCCTGGTAGGGCGGAGCCTGTGATTCCCGGGAGAGAGTAAACAAGGAGGAAGTGGAGGCATCCATGGTGGTTCCTGAATTCGTCCATGGTTCTACACATACACACACACATACACACACTACATGCACACATGCACACACACACATACATGAGCAATTGAATAAGTAATAAATAATAAAAATATTTAAAAAGAATTTGAGGAACAAACTTGATGTTACTGGATTTTAAAAAATATCACATTTACTTACTATGTGTGATGGTGGGGGAGAGGGATCATGTGGAGGTCAAAGGCCAGTTTGTGGGTGTCTTTATGAATCCAAGGATCAAACTTAGGTCTTTAGATTTGATGACAAGCTCCCCTATCACCTGAGCTATCTCAAAATCCCCTGCTACAAGATCGTCA
The DNA here is from genome assembly GCA_023101885.1 of Typhlomys cinereus. Classification (NCBI taxonomy): domain Eukaryota; kingdom Metazoa; phylum Chordata; class Mammalia; order Rodentia; family Platacanthomyidae; genus Typhlomys; species Typhlomys cinereus. The sequence continues at coordinate 158,612 of JALPQD010000205.1, read as the reverse complement.
ATACTTGGAGATCCATGGGGCAGAAAGGCAGTGATAACTCATGGCTCTGGATTGGATTCACACAAAGATTGGGGTTAAAGTTACTTGCAATCCTTAATTAGTTGTGTTTTCCACAACAAGCCATTTAACCTCTGTATTTGATTATTAATACTATTAATACTACACTTAAAACTTCAGGAGGCAGAGTAAAACCTTCTGGATCTCCGGTCAAAATACATAATCCAATCAATAAACCAGGAGAATTATTATCTACTCAGTATTTTGTAAATTATCATATACTTAGTATTTAAAAATGCCCTTGATCAGTTAGGCCCAAGACACTCAACATAATAAAATTCACCCCAGTCTACACAGCAGTGCTAGGAAGGAAGTCCTTGTACCAGGAAATTGGTGATAACCATAAGATTCTCATACCTTACATTTATTTTGGACTTTGTTGTGAGGAAAAAATTTCACTTCAACGTCTTCTGATGAGTCTCAAATTTTTCACAAGATAAAAACAATACTTTCAGCTGATGATTTACAAGTGGAAACAGAGTTTTCACGATTGAAATGACCTGTTCGATGCTGTAAGCACAGGAGACCAAAACCCAAACTCAAGTTTTTTCCTTTATTTTCAGTGCTTTTGGGGAGTTGAAATTTGGGTCTTGAATTTTAATATGAATTTAAAAAGTTTCAGAAAAAGAGAAGAGCTGGGGGCAGTGATGTTTTTTATGATCCCAACACACTGGAGGCTGCGGTAAAAGGACTGAGAGTTTAAGGCCATGTTGGAGATTGACTACATAGCAAGACCCTACCTATGAGTGTGGGAAGTAGGTGGAAGAGAGAAAGAGAGAGAGAGAGAGAGAGAGAGAGAGAGAGAGAGAGAGAGAGAGAGAGAGAGAGAAATAAAGAAAACATTGTACAGGAGCTGGGTTCATGAGGACAGTTGACTGATATCATTTAAAATTTCACCACGGAAGAGGGGGCATTGAGAATGTGAGGGTTGGAAGGCTGGGAAGGGTGTTGCCACATGGTAGCTTCCAGACACGACAGAACTCCTGTGTCCATGAACTCACTGCAGTTGCATCTACTTACCAAAGACCTACACAAACAATTGTCCTGTCAACAGGACGCCTCGAAAAGGGAAAGCCTTTAAAAGTTACCACACTTTCCTCAAAGACTAATGAGGCTTATGATTGGATAAGAGGGAAAAGGATCACCTATCTTCAATGGTATGCCCACTGGTACATTTTTCTTGAATTTTAATGCCAGACACATGTCACTGACAGTAACCTACATGGGACTTAGTAAGTCACACATGTACAAAAGGACATGAAAGTGGGAAGGAGACAGATGGGAGAAGAAGAGTGTTTGTAGTGGGAAACACTAGGGGGTGAAATGACACAAATACATGTGCAAAGTCCTAAAAGAATATAAATCAACATAAAAAAATTGCAGTTAAGTGGCCAGCAAAACAGTTCAGTGGGTAGGTTGCCTGCTTGCAAACCAGAGTTCCATCCTTGGATGTCACGTGGTAAAAAGAGACGACTGACTTCCAATGCTGTCCTCTGACCTCCGACCATACACTATAGCATGTATTTGTATGCACGTGTATTCTCTCTCTCTCTCTCTTCCCTCACTTCCCTCACAAATAGATTAAACATTAAAAATGCAGTCACAACAACACTGGTATCACTGACATTTATATCCGACTGGGCGTCTGGCGACAGCATCCTTGTCCTAGAAGCAAAGGTTAGTTTTAAGGATTTTGCCCCGGGCCCTGGCATGCACCAGAGAGACACCGGTCTCCTGTGAACTTGTAAGCAGTGACCTATGATGACAAAGAAGGAATTTCACACAGCCCAGGCAACTGACAAAGCCGTTCACCTTTCAGGAGAAATGTAATATTTTCTGATAAGCAGCTTATGCTCATTTTCTTAGCAAATAGCCTGGAAGCAACTCTGTCGTGGCATTTCTAGACATGATAAGTTACAGAGAACCCCTCTGACCATGCCATGGTCAGGCGGGCCCATCGCATTCAGGGGACAGCTATGTGGAAGGATGTAAACATGTGGCAATTTGAAAATGATATGAAATAATTGATCGCAGAGACAGCCCAGAGCATGCCTTGTTACCAGAAACACATGTCCCAGCTTATGGAGGTGTCAAGAGAGATGTGTATATTTATTGTTGGAGTTGGAGGCTGAGGCCTGGGGCAAGATCAGCTCAAACCCTTGTCACTTCTGCACAGGGCCATGCATAACAGGAATGTGCCTTTTGTGTGGCAGTATTTTTCAATGCACGTATGAAGAAAAAGGGGCTAAGAGCTATGTCATTCTTGTTTTCAGCTTCGTCTGCTCCTCACGGCGACGTCGTGAGGTGCATTATCGACATTCTGTGGATGGGAAATGTGAGCACCAAGGAAAGTTAAGTTACTAGCCCTGTATTAAGAAGCCGATTAAACGTAATAGTAGGACTCAGCTACTTTCTGATGAAAAGCAGATGACTTTTACTGCTTTTCCTCCAAAAGTGAGAAGTTAGGGGAGTAGATGGGCTGGGCAGACCCGACTTAATGCCGGCTTCCAGAACTAAGGGATTCTGGTATTTGACCTATATCTAAGTATATGCCAAAGTAAACCAAAGGAAGAGTCACATCTCCTCACCGCCGAGTACCAAGGGCCTGGTCAGACAGAGGTAAAGGAGAAGTTCACGCTTTAGAGAGATTTCCAGGTGACATACAGCCTTTACCTTGTAAAGAACACCCTTGCGGCTACCATTTGCTTTCATAAATTTGGTTGCAGGCTATTGTGAGGGAAAAATGCATCCAATCTTCCCTTTACCTTGCAGGTACACAGCGAGCGTTAGACCACATTTTAAAATGAATTGTGCACACAGATGTTGGAGAAGGTTGGACTCTCTGCTGCCAGTGACACTTGAGTGTAGTGACAGACAGTCAGCTGTATTCAAACTGAATTAATCAGAAACACAACCTGCTTCAGTGTGACGTTTAGAGGGAGGAGGGATAGCTACTTATTTACCAAAGGGATGTCACTGAACCAGCTTTCCATCTGGAGATAGCCTGTGGCTACACAATCATTTTCAGACCAGCAATAGAGCAATAAACTACATTCAGAACCTAGTCTTTGAGGCCGCTTCCCTCTAGTTCTCCCTCTCTCATCCTTCAAGCTGGCTTTATTTTTAGCAAGGCTATGAGATGAAGTAAGGAACCGAGTGCCTTGTGCAGGGCTGTGGAGACACAGAGAGCCTTTGGAGATGACTCCCTCAGATCGTACTCCAGAGTAAGCATGTGTCAATATCAGCCTCCTCCCGCCTGCAGGAAAGAAATATGGTAATCACAGTGATTGTGGTACCTTAATTTTACAAATATGTAATGGTAATTATGTAAACAGTGCAGAACTCTGAAATCTCTTCATCGTGTGTGTCATACAATGGAAATATTATGCAGCCTAACTCGACATTATACAGCAATAATGTTATTTCACATTGGCTAGTTGACAAGCATAGGCCAGGGCTGTCCATCAAACGAAACTGTCGTGCCAGATTGTATCTTGGCGATAAGTAGGGGAAGAGCCACTCCGACTGTGTTTGCGTATTAATCAAGGCATCAATGTAGGGCGTTCCTGCAGACATGTCCTATAATAAGAACTCTACGAACCTTCAGATGACCATGTGTCCAAAAGAGCTGAGGCTGTGATAGGACCGCAGATGGGATGGCTTCAATAGCGGGCAGTTTATCTTCTTCAGTCCTGGAGCCTAGAAGGTCTGTTGACAAGTTGTTCAAGTTGACAGGGCGGGCAGGTTCTCCAGGAAGATGTGATTCTGGATGGCGTCTTGCTGTATCGTTGAATGGTAAGAGAGGTGGAGATGGCTAAAGATGGGAGAGGCAGAGAGAGACATCTTGTGGCCCTTCATAAGGTCACAAATCCTGTGATGGGAGTTCCATCCTTATGAACTCATCTAACTTAATTGTTTCACAAAGGCTCCATCTTCAAATACCATCATACTGGTTTTTCAACATGTAGACTTTAGTGTGTGTGGGGGACACACTTCAATTCATAACACCAAAGCTATAGCTGGAAATTTCTGTTGATTCCACAAACTTAATCCCCACTTTGCTTAGAAAAAAATATATTTTAGTATCAAATGCTTTAGCGACACCAATTTTATTAATCTTTAATTAACAAATAACAATTGTGTGCATGTTGTAGGGTACAATGTGACATCTGAAACTTATTTAAGAGCTTAAGAAAGCATCCTTCTGTGACTTCCTAAAGCATGGTGCCGTCACACTGAGACAGGTGACCTAGATTCCACACACCTTCACCAGGGACTGAGTTGCTAAACTGCTTTACATACAGGTACAGTTAGACATGGTCTTCAAGGAGCCACGGTGTGACATGACGCTTGTCCGAGAACAAGTGCTTTGTTTCTAGAATAGATCTAAACATCACACACACACATTTTCCTAAGTTTTGTTAAACTTTCCCCAATAGTCTCAGTGGGCTACAAATAATCAGTTCTCAGAGCTAGAACCATCACTCGAAACCAAAATTACATTAACAGTATCTGTTAGAAACCTCCTGAACATTTGCTTCATGCACTTAATGTCCACAAATTACAGACAGCCTATTTTTGAGCAGTCTTCAGTTACTAGGTGGTCCATGGTCAATAAAAAAATCAAAGGTCACGTTCTCCTTTTTATATATTCTATTTATGTATTTATTTAAGAGAACAGAGAGAGAGAGAGAGAGAGAACTCATATATACCATAGCACAGAGGAGAACATTTAAGAAGTCAGCTTTTTTTTACACTTATGTGGACTTCCGATCAAACTCAAGTTGCCATGTTTGTGCACAGATCCCTTTGCCTGTTGAGCCATCTCAAAAGCTCTAAATTTCTCTTATGTTTCTTTTGGGTCATTGAAGAAACAGATATTGAGTAATTCGCCAGCCAAGACTGACTTGTCAGGAGTTTGGTGAAACTTGGAGACAGAGTCCACAAAGCATAAAGTGAAGTAATTACTATTTAATTTCAGAAATCTTTTCCAAGAGGTCCTTTTTACGATTAATTAGCCTTCATTTAAGCACAATTTTGTAAGTGGACTCCGCAGTATCACCTCAGGAGAAAAATGTATTGCCAGTAATGATACTATAACAAGAAATAACTGGGCTGGAGAGATGGCTCAGGGACTAAGATTCTGCCTTGCAAGCAGAAGGTCATGAGTTCACTACCAGGTCCCATGCAAAAACCCCAGGTGGATACAGAGCAGCCTCCTCTTCAGACCCTGGTGGACAGAGCCTGGGAAATCCCAGAGTGAAGTAAGAAGGAGGTGGAAGCAATCCAGGATGATTCCCAAAATCACCCTTTGTCCTCCACAGGGACATACAATGCCCTTTGACACACACACACACACACACACACACACACACACACACACAGACACACACACACACACAGAGAGAGAGAGAGAGAGAGAGAGAGAGACAGAGAGAGAGAGAGAAAGAATAAATAAATAAGACATTTTTAAAAAGAAATACCACAAATAAATCTGTGGCATGATATAAACAAGAATCCATGTACTAAGCAAAACTAGTCACTAGTGCTCAGAATACCAGTCCTGAATTCCTACATGATTTTTCTTCAAGAAATTACTTTTGAGATAACTATTTTTTAAAAGTAACATCAAAAATTGCTTCAATTACCTTACACGAATTTCACTATGTGATTTGAACCTAGAAAGTAGTAGCAAAACCTTCTTTAATATCAGGGAATTTCTTGTATGAACTTTCAGTATAAATACTTTTTTGCCTGATTTGGCTGTGTTTTAGGATTGTGAGAATGATCTGCAGTTATCACGGTAGCTTTCAAATGTACCTATAAATTCAGCTGGATTCACTTCTGCTACCTATAAAGCACACACGTGTATGACAACTGTCAGCCCAGGCACTGTGCTTCTCAGATAATGGACTCCTGCTAGGTGGCAAATGTTTTACAGGAGGAACCAAACCTTCCTAGGCATCTGAATCTCTGATGCCCAGCAATAACTTTCAAGCATGAAGTGAGAAGTGTGTCTGAGGAGTGCTGTACTGAATCACACTGGGGGATGAGGGTCAGGATGGTAGCTCGTGGGCCTCCATCATGAAAGGCTTGAACGTATCTGGTCTTAGGCACTGTGGTGAAGAGACCAGAGGAATTCCTGTGTGTGGATGCCTATCCATGGAGTAGCCATGTTATTATTCCATAAAATGATTTCTTCTTATGAGGAATAAAACAGTAACTAATTTCTGCTATTCAGGTCACAGTCTTGGTTGCTCAGCTTTGATTACATGGCAGTCAATCAGCCATGAGGCCACAGTTTGGTAACTTCTGATCTAGTTTATTGCTAGTTCTGAATTATCAAATTTCCTGAGACAAGACTATTTGACTGACATCTTCTGAACAATAAGGGAAGTTCTTACTGAGGAATATGCTTAATACACACAGAGACACTGCATGTGGAACACCACCACAATGGCAATATAACTCTGAAGTCATTGCACTTTTAAAACATACTTACAGTGCTCGAATTGAATCATAATAGCATTGATTGTGTGGCAAGGGAATACTGGAATGATCCTACCGAAAATAATGTTCAAATAAAGATGTTGAATTTCAGTGACCCAGTTAGAGTCACTTAAAGACCAAATATCAAGAGAGCACTCATTCTTCTGAGAGCTCTGCACCCACTACCACCTGACCCTCTGCAGGAAGACAAAGGCAAGCTGGGCTCTTTGATCCATGCTATGTTTCCTTTGATTTCAATCGAATGAGGTGGCCTGGTCAGATTCTACGGTCAGCCTCCTGCCATTCTTTCTCTAGCTAAGAAGGAATTTGAGCCCTTGACTATGTGTGGCTTTAGACATACCCCAACCATCAGCAAGTCTGGTTCACAATTCAGTTTTTACCCAACAAACAGAAAGGACTTCAACCTCTCTCTGAATATATTACAGAAAGTTGGCACATTTCAAAAGCCTATGGCAATGAGCCAACCAGGACCTGGCAGTGTCCCTCGGGACGGGCAAGGCAAAGGGACATTTCCTCCACATCCTCTCTTCTCTTGGCTCTCGGAACTCCCTTCCATCCAGGCATGATGTTCCTCTTTGCTGCAGTTTCTTAGTATTTGAATGGTACATCACACACCTTTAAGGCTGTTATTTTCAAGTTTTAATAATGTTTTGCAAGTCACTTCCTGTTTCTCAGCTGCCAGCCTTGCCAAAAGCGTTCCTTGTCAGGTACTAATTTGGGTGACGTGAGGACCACTTGATCTAAATTTTTGGTGGGTAATTACTGAGTCAGAAGTGAGTAATTTTTTGATATCCAGTGGCAGTCAGAAAGGTGGGTATTTTACTAACCACTCATTAGAGATTCTTCAGTAGTGAAATGTCCTGAATTTTGCTCTGTTTGCAGACAGAAGAAAAATCTGACTGCTCAAACGAAAAGGAACTCCCTGCTTATTTTGGCAGTACTTGCAGGGTTGTGTTGAAGATTTTTTTATTATGAACCCACTCCAGAGTTTCATTGTACCGGCAATATTAACTTTGTATTGATCCAAATCTCTTGCAATGATTTTCTTCTCTTTTATGTTACTGAGAGCTTACATTTAATTTAGGAAATAGTTGAAGATATTTCAGTTATTAAGGATTGAAAAAAGAGTAGAAATCCTCTGTAGTAAATTTTTGGGCTGAAGAGTAAAAGAGCCTCAATCTTGTTCTGAAACAGCCACTTCTCTTATGAAATACTTTAGGGTAGAAACTTTTAGGGTTTCCAGAATGGTTCATTTTATTTTTCTTCCTGAGGAAAAAAAGAGCAAAATATTAGTCTTTTCTAGTGAGAAACTAATCCTAAACTTGCCTCATTAGATTAGGGAAGCAAAGGGCATGTTTTTGTTTTCTGAAATATCTGCTTTTGGGAGTAAATAACAAACTACATTCCTTTGCAAATGGGAACTACAGTTGATATTACAGTCACACTCACAAATTTTTCCTTTCACCTTTCACAGAGACTTGTGATTAAATCATAAATCATTTATATTAACTAAACCTATAAAACCGAGTTACAAGTTTCTGATATAGTTGCATCCTTCAAAAGGTTTTGTAAAGAGGCCCAGCTTAAAAATTGGGATACTGGGCTGGGGAAAAGGTTAAGTGTCTCAAGCACTTGGTGCGCAAGCAAAAAGAGCAGAGCTCAGAGTCCAAGATTCCAAGTAAAATTTCCAGATCCCAAGTATAACAACCTGCCTGTATTTCCACCCTCAGAAGATAGAGACTGAAAATCCCAGAGAAAACTGGCCCGATGAGATTGCTCTTATCAGTGAGCTCTGGGTTTGAGTAGAGTCCTTAACACAAAACAAGGTAAAATGGAAAAGTAATAGAGGATTATAAGTATTATCAACCTAGACCTCCATATACAAACATGTGTGCATACATACATGCACTTACACATGGAATCTGCATACACATATATACATAGAAATGTGTATGCATATGAAAATGGAAAAAGAAAAATGTGAGAATATTTTAACTGATTTGGAAACACCTTAAAGCATTGAATTGAATTCAGTACATGTTTAATTAGTTTCTTATGGCTACTAAAATAACTTGCTGGAAACTGAACCATTATTCAATTTAGGATTGATTCTAGTAAAACGTATGTTTCTGTGTTCATCTCTAATACATAATATTCTATTATCACTTATGTTTATTGATTAATTATATCAAGTTCATTTAGAAGTAGATAAAAGTACAAGCCTTCTTGAGTCGCTGAGGCAACTTAAAGGATCTCAAATAAGTGATAGTCTGTATAAATCACAAAATCACAATCCAGACCTATAGAAACCTAAGAGAAAATGGAACAATGAGATTTCTGGGATATTTGAATCCATGGTATCTTTGAGTAGTGATGGGCAGATAATTTCTGTAATTCAGCAATTCTTATGTACATATATATATATATGTAATTTATGATAAAACAGTTTCTGTGAACAAAGGACTTCAGTTTTTCTCATGATTGTCCAGTCAGTTATTAGTCCACCTTCACAGGAGAGTTCATAGAAACGCCAGGGGCCAAGGGAATTGCTGAGACAGGGGCAAATTCCACTTGTAAGACCAGCATGTCTTACCAAGTACATCCAAAGAATGCCAGCTTCCCCAACCAGTTCCCTCCATCTTATCCACCTTCCCAGGGATGAGTTCCACTGACCCTGAGCTGGACCTTCTCCATCAATTAAACAGTCTCCTGTGGGCTTGCTTGCATTTTAACTGAGTTATCAATTTTTTGCAACTGTCCCCAGAACGCAAGCCTTCCAATTGACTCCTGTATCTAATTATGACAGGCTGAGCCATTAGTTTAATTGACATCCATTTCCTTCCTTGGTAGTACATCAGTTAGTGGCAGAAGTTGTCATCCGTGGCTCTGCATGTCTGATGGTATTGGGGGTTTTATTTCTTGCTGTTGGTGAGAGACTGAGGCACCATGTGTTTCATATTACAGGAAATTCAAAGACCTGGATGAAGGGATAAACTTTCACTTATAGCTCATTCATACATTTTCTTCTCCAGACCAGATCTCCGAGGTGGTCTCTTTAGAAGTTCCTTCATTCTGGTAAAAGGCAGCATGGCACAAAGAAATCATGACCTTCATGAGCTGCTTTTTGTCTGTAAAGTCCATTTACCTGTGAAAAGACACAGATAATATGTTTCTCATAAAGTCACAGATTTTTTTGTGATCCCTCTTACAGATTTACATGGTTAACCACATATTCTATACATTTCTCCACATTTCCATGTATCCTTTTCACATTGGCAGTATCAGTTGTGTTGTAGAGAAACTCTGAGCTTCAGAGTGCAGCTGCCCAAACACTTTGACTCTGGTTATCTGTTCTGGAAGAAGTTCTTCTGACATCACTGAATAATTCCTGGCAACATATCCCACATCAGCCTTTGGTTCATCACATGAGACAGAGGGCTAGAGCAAGAAATAGTTCTGTCTTCTATTAGACAGCTGACACGTGAGGATTGTTTGCTACTGCAACGTAGCATGCTATAATCACTTTATATTGCTGCATTAGTTACAATATACTATGAACCTGCAACTTGAAACAATGTAGGTTTGGCAGGGCTGGTTTTCTTCATGAGCTGAAGCTACAATGTCCTTTTGGATCATGGCTCTCCTCTGAGTTCAGGGCTCTCCTTCTCCACACCTACTATTCATCAAGAAATCCGTTTCTCTGAGCTTATTGGGCTAGGCTTTGATTTTCCTTGCTGGCTGCTCCCAGCTCCTGTAGGAGCTTCATTTTTTGGCGAGCGATCAAGTACTAAGTTCTTTATGTTTTGAATCTGATTTCCTCTAAGGGAAAAAAGAGGGAAAAAGCTTTCTGATTTTAAAAATCTTAGGGATCTTTGCATATCATCTCCATATTTTAAATACAGCTGATTTGGACTTTGTTACATCTAAAAACTTTCTTTTTTATATAATACATTTTTTATTATTATTTCAGCTCATACAAACTTAATAGGTACACCAGTTCCCTCCCTCCCTCCTCCTCCCCCCAAACCCCCTGCTCCCCCTTCCCTCACCCCTCCCGTGCCTCCCGCCCCGATTCCCAGCTTTTGCAGTACTTAGATTATTGCCTGTGGGATGTACTGGTGAGGTGGGAATCTTAGAAACTATCTTCTAATTCTGCCTATTACAATAGCTCACATAATCTACTGAGTCCCCCAACACACAATTTGTTCTTCATATATATCAGTTACCTCAACACTTCACTATGATTGTACATTTATCCATCTATTGTTCTTTCATTTATCTATCTATTGTTTAATTTTTAAACATAGAAGTATTGCACAAAACATGCTGGTGAGGAATCCTAGCTTACCTTGGCTCAGAAGATGAGAGGGTCTATTATCAGTATAGTGAGTATGAAAAATAATTTTTTCTTTATGTCAGTACATAATGTCCAGAATCAAACAAAGAGTACTTTGGTGTGTGCATGTGTGCAAATTGTGTTCACAGTTTTACTACATTCCATGAAAACCAAATAGTTGTTCTCTTGACAGACACACAAATGCTTCAAACTATCACATATAATTCCACAATCACTGATGTATTTTTGTATATGTGTCAGAGTTTCTGCAAATTAGATGATGAACATGGACTTAAAGACATACAGAATATGAATGTTTCTAAATGTATCCAATGCCACAAAGTAGATTTCTCCTGAATGTCTTTGGCCATACTAATTCCCATCAGCAATACAGAGAAAAGTTTCCACAACCCATTTGTACAATCAAATTTTGTACAATATTCTCCAATTCCATGGGTAGATATGATTTCCTAACTATGTTTTTGGGAAGTTTCCTTTGTCAGTATTGCATGCTTTCATGGCTTTCACAGTTAGGCTCTTAGTGACTCACAAGGTATTGAAAAGTATATTTGGAAAAGTTATGCTGTGTAACCTTCATCTTAGATGGCTTCAGTTCCTGTCTTTTTGCTCCTCCCTGGAAGACTAAGAAGGAATCATTCATCTCCTTAGCCTTTTGCATGTCCTCAGGTCTTTCTTGAAGTCATTAGCATCCTGTACAGTCTTAGATGGAGCACAGACTAATAAAGGACATCAGAAATTACAGATCCAAATTAATACCAAAACGTATCTTACTAATCTCCAACAAAGATGAGTTAGTTATTAACCAGCAACTGTGCTTATATGGATGTACAAATTTTTAAAGAGACCTAGAATATTAAGCCCAGCACAGTAGGCTGAAACAAAAAGAACAGAAAGAACTCTCTTTTATTATGTGTTGAAGGCAGCATTAACTGGTTCAATGCTACTAGGAAAACTCCTTTAGTGAACATGGAGCTAATGGGGAAAATATTGATTTGGGTTGTTAATTTGCTTTCAAAAATTGGGTTCCTACAATCTTGGTACAAGAAGTCCAAGACATATCTGTTTATCCATTTGTTCCTATTAAAATGGCACTACTACAAAATATTATCTGGTATTAATCTGGTGAATAGTGTTATAAATGCCAGAGTTTATGTTTATTATACTTATTAAACTGGTCCTGATATCTCATAAAAATAAAATAAATGGCAGGACTAGAAATGTAATACTTTGTATAATTCTTCAAATCTTTAATATTCAGTTTATTAAGTTTTTATTGAAATACAATACATGGAGGGCAGAGTGAGTGAGGACTTTCAGAGTTACACAGCAGCTGGGCTCCTGCATTGTGGGAGGAAAATTATCATGCTTTTATTTGTTTTACGAAAACTTCTTAAGTTTCCCAAATCCCTGCATTCATGCAAATCTGTTTCTGGAAATCAGAGAAGAGCGGTCACTTTTTTCTTTAGGAAGTACTTTTATTTAAGATAACTGGTCAACTGACTATTTTCCCCTTTTATGTAGGGAGAGAAACATTCTTTACTGTGAGCAAAAGCAAGGAGATAAAGCACAAAGGAGTCTTTGGAAACATAGAGGCAGAACTCATACCTCAGCAAAAGGAAGGCTCCATCTTTCTAGTAATAGTAGTGCAGGGCACGGAATACTCCTTTTCCATGCACTGTTTCACAGCAACAAACAGCTAAATTGAAATCCAAGACTGGAGGAGAAAATTCATGGAAGTCAAGTTTAATTTCAGTGAATAAGCTGGGTCGTAAGTCCCACCTTTCTTGCTTTTGCCTGGAGCAGTAGACTGGAGAGTTGTGTTCCTTCAAAATTCATCTGCTAAAACCTTAACTGCCACGTGACCATACTAGGAAGTGAAGTCTTTAGGGGACAACTGGGTCATAAGGATGAATCCTCGCCATATCAAGGGACATCAATGATTTCAAGGAAGAGACCCCGGGGGGGGGGGTCCCTCATTCTTTCTTCTGTGATGGACACAATGAGAAAATAGCAGTTTGAAAAGTCAGAAAATGATTTTCTTCTTCTTCACTAGAATGCCTGCTTCCAGAACACAAAAGCTACACTTTGTTGTTATTGTTGTTGTTGTTTTTGTTGTTGTTGTTGACAAGCCTCCCTGATGTAACATTTTGTGACTGAGTTGTATGGAATATATAAGGAAGGGATATTATCCTTGCTGGCACTTAGCTGTCATCTATTAGGGAATCAACCCATTTGTGAGTCATGTGACTCCTCTGCACATGCAACTGCACAGTGACAGTAACAATAATTTGTTTTAAATTCCACTGGTACATAAGTGAAAGTAATTATATTCAAGTACCATGAGAGTTTCCAAAGTAAAGCAAAAGATTATTAAAGCAACACAGAAGCATTCCACATGAACTACAAATAGGAAGGGTCACATTTCTCCTTGTTCTCTGATCTCTATGTCAGCTCCAACCTAGACAGAAGAATAATGTTTGGAGAAGACATGATTTGTAATCTCATTCATAGGACCAATAGAGAACATCTAGAAGAACCCCCGATACCTAGCCTCTATGACAGGAAGGAGAGCTTGCACTATATTTTCAATAGGAGGGCAGCTGCAGCCAGAAGGGGGAAAAAGACAATCTTTCTTGGAGAAAAAAAATTCTGAAATTGAACAGTTAAGACTGAACCTGTTAGTAAACTTTGCATAAAAGACTACATAAAGAATATTTTAGGTTCTGCCAGCCATATGGTTTCTGTGGCAAGTATGTAATTCTGCCATTGGAACACAAAAGGAATACATACAGAAATGAACATGTCTGTGTTTTATTACAAGTTTGTTGAAACTGGTGGTGAACCAGGTTTGGTCTTTAGATCAAGTTTGTCTGCTATTGCTCTAATTGGGAAGCATCTGGCTCTGCGTGTTGCTAGGAACCTATGTGATTGAAACATTGAGATATAGGTAAGTGTGGTAAAGGAGTAATGAACTATTAATTTTCCTTGTTTATACATTCGAGTTGAACTCCACTGCAACATACGATACTATGTCAAAAGTGTATCACACTCTGGCCACTGTACCTGACTTAACAGCCCCTTTCCTTCTTGGCATGTCAATTTTAGTTTCAACCTGTCTTATTTTGCCTTTTCCAGTTGCTTCTGTTTAGTTGCTTATTTTGTCTGCCTGAAGAGTCTGAAAGTACAATAAACATATGTGAGAAAATAAACAATAAGTGATTTCCTATGAATTTGCATTTTATATATTTATTTTACTGAAATTTAGTCTTCAAAATTGACATTTTTTTCTAACATGTATTCTATGTAATATTAGTACTGGCAAGATAGTCCTTAAAAAATTAAAGGATGCTTAGGGGATTGGGGGGAGGAGGCACTGAGGGATGGGGAGGGAGGTGGAGAGGGGAGAGGGGAGCAAGGGGGTTGGGGAGAGGTGGAGGGAGGGAGGGGGCTGGTGTACCTTTTAAGTTTGTATGAGCGGAAATAATAATAATAATAAATGTTAAAAAAATAAAGATGCTTAGGCTAACAGAAGCCTAAGGAACTGTGAATTCTGTCTAGTAGAAAGTCAGTCACTGTATGATCTACTGGAAAGAATCCACATTGGTCTTTTTAGAATATGATACCACAAACACATATTCTAAGATGGTTAGATAACAGACATTTATTCCTCATGATTCTGAAGGCGGGAAGGCTGGGATTAAGGTGACAGCTGATTACACTCTTAGTGATGAATTTTTCCCTGACTTGTAGACAAATGACTTCTTGCTATATCCTCATAAAGCAAGAAGATCATGTCATACATGCCATTTCTGATAAGTTCACTGATAACATTAATGCAGGTTCCTCCTCAGTCCTCTACCTCTTGCCCAAAGGTTCACCATCTGAAATGATTACACTGGGATTGGAGCATCTTTTAGTTGACAACAGACTCAAATAATCCTTATAAATTTTCATTTACCTCATCTTGCAACAACCAAGTGAAAATACCAGCAAATCTCCTTAAGGACAACATCTCAGCAAGATCCCTGTTCTCTCAGAATATGGGAGACACATTAGGGCACAGCACGGCTGGACATGCCTAGGGGCCTGGTCCCACAACATGCTCTGCCAACATGTCATTTACTCTTTGCATGTTACAGTATGGAGATTCTTCAATGAGTAGGACAGAGCTGAAGCATTTGGCAGGCTAAACTGGAACACTAGCTGTCATAGTTAGGCACAGTTGTCAACTTGACTGTTGAGGGCTCGAGCTCTGGGCACATTTGTAGAGAATTAGTTGTTGAGTTAAGCCCAGAGCAGGAGACTGTCTGGCTGAAGGGGAAGGCCCAGCCTATGGTGGGTAGGATTAGGCCCAGGAATGAAATACAGAGGGCTGGTTGAGAGAGTCAGCATCCTTGTGTATACTCGGCCAGACATGATGGTCTGGCAAGTAAGGATCATCCCTCTCTCAGCTGTTATATGGTGGTGGTGTAGCTAGTTCCCTCAGTCATGGTGTTGGTGCACACTCTCCCGTCAAGCTGGACTATGAATTGTAGCTGGTGTATCATAAGAGAATAAACCCCTTGTTCCCTTAAGCCATTGATGATCATTTATCAGCAACCATGCAGGTGAATTAGCTATTTGGGAAATTGATGGGAATTCCAGTTGTCTAGTACCTGGAGATGCTGAATGGCCCAGAAGTTTAGGCAAGGAGTCTGAACATAATGTCTTCCACAGAAAAGAATCTTCTATTCTTGTGGGGGATCAGAATCACTCTTGGGGAGAAAGCCACAGTCACTGGCCTCGCTAACTCCATTCCAGGTATCCTGTGAATGCAATTTCTTAATCGTGTTCAGCCATGGAAATCTGCTCTTTCCAGTTTTCTTACATGTGTATTGTCCTGAATATAAATGACTAATAGCATGCGGGAACAGTGCATTGTGGATATACTCTCTTAACGCCATAGTAGAATGATTCAAAAACTGACTGCAAATGTTCACAACACCTGGTTCATCTGATACCCTTTGCAGATAACTGTGACTGCTCTCATAACAAGGTGGTTGCTTTATACCTGAATCTGGCCTAGGCACTGATTTGCTTTAGCTAATAGATTTGCCAAAAGAAGAAGAAAGTGATAGTGAGACAGATCTGAGGATAAAACTCAAGAGACCTTAAATCTTTTCATACCTGTGCTGGTGTCCTGCCATCTATGTGAATATCCTACTGGCTGGAATGATGGCCCAGTCATCACAGTTACCCAAGCCAGTAGTCAGCCAATTAAGAAACATAAATGCAAGATCATCCTAGACCAAATGGATTGTAACTGATCCTCAATCTTGAAAAATCCCAGATAGAACCATCAGAGTTGAACACTGAACACTTGGCCTTCCCCATCCATTATATAATCTCCCATAGGTTTTTTTTTAGCTTAACTCAACTATCAATTTTCTACAAATGTGTCTGAAGCTCAACTCCACCACCATCAAGTTGACACTTGTATCTGATTATGACACTTCATGCTTTGTCAAGTTGACACAAAAACATATCACTTTTAAACTGAAACTTTACCTTGTCCTATAGGTGTAAATTTATAATATAAATTAAATATAACTTTAATTTAATTAAAAGTCCAAAAAATTCTTTAACTATAAGATCCTGTCAAATAAAATCAAGCCAAAATCTTCAGCACAGATAAAATATTAAAATGGAAACATTTTGGCATACTAAGAAAATATCAAGTTAGGACTAAAGTACAGCCAGTCAAATAACACATCCTATAGTTAGCTCAATGTCCCTCTTCTTTGCTCATCACATAGTCATGGTGACTCACAAATTCTGGGCAATTTCAGTCGCTCTTCTCAGCTAGAAGTGGCATAAACAGCATTTCTCTGGATCACATTGACTCTCCACTGGCAGCCATCCTCAGCACACATCCCAAGTATACGGCTCTCCTTGGCAGATGTCTTATGGTTGACTCTGGTATCTCTAATACCTTCACTTTTCATTGGCAAGCCAAGCTTTAACTCCATAGCACAAAATGCCCTTCTTGGGCCTCTCTGTATGCTTTCTGTCACATGCTACTTGGTTTCTGTCATTTTCAGAAACCTCAGAAGAGGAATCCAGGACCTCCTCCTTCTTATATCTTGATGCCTACATCATGTGGACTATGTTGCAAAGTTCTGCCATAACCTCTAGATGGAGATTGACTCACTGGAATCACAGTTGATTCAGTTTCTCTATGGTGACTTTGGGAAAAATCTCTACCCTGGGCAGAACCTCAACATGGTGGTATTCATTTCTTCTACTGTCCCACTAGGATCTTTTTACATTGATGTTCATGTCTCCAACAGTAGGAGCTGTTCTTTTCTCTCCCCTTTCCTCATTCCAAGCATTAAGGCTGCCAACACAGCTCTCCTTTGTCAAACAAACCAGTCCATCATCTTTGACTTAAACTTTACCAAAGTCATTGTTCCCTTCATCAAAAATTGGGCCCAAACAATCCATGACTCTCAGTATCACTATTTTTCAAATGGCCCACAAACAGAATGCTTATTAGAGCACCCATTCTCAGTATCTTCAAATGTTGCCATATTCCTAAAAAAATAGCCATTCAAAATCCACAGTCCAAATAACCAGATTTATTAGCAACACCCACTTCTTTAGTACCAAATTCTGTTGCAGTACTCTGCATGGCTGTTGATAAAATCATTATCCTATTTTAACTGATTCTTAATCTTGAAAATCCAAGATAGGACCATCAGAGTTGAGTGTTCAACATATAATTCATGAAAGTATATCCAGACAAGGCCAAAACAGAGCTGTCATGTGACTTGTTACTAGTGAAATTGTGAGTCTTTTAACCTGCTGACTTGGACTATTTCTAGCCAGAAATAGTCATGCACATAGTTATCAATTCTGGACCATTTCATATTTGATTGAATATCCAGAACATGAGGACTTCATTGAAAGTACAAATCAGATCATATAAATAAGGAGATAACCAATAGTTTAAATGCTACAGTAGGATTATTATAGGTGTGTTGTTTGGCTTAGTAAGGATTACTTTGTATAGTCATATCCCAATCCTGCAAAATTGGTTTTGAGGATAAATCTCTGTAATATGAAGAGCAGATATGAAAGGGTCCTGTTTTTCTTTTCTGATATATCTCTTGAGAGTTCCCTATTGAGTGGATGCACCAAGTGTCATATAAATACACATTCACCTAAACACCATTCACATAGGTGTTTCTGAGTCTTTAGTTTCGCTGTTTGTCTCTTTTTGTCTGGAAATTATAATGAATGGAAAATTTTCTCTCCATGTCTCTCTATCTCTCTCTTCCTTCCCTCTCTCTCTCCTCATTCTCTCTCTCTTTACTTCAAAGCTTAGAAGCCAGAAGAATTTCTCAAATAGCTAGAAAGATAAAAACAGTAAAATGACAAGATAGTGTTCTCCCTTCCCTGCCCCAAGTTCCCTGCTCCCTTTTTTCCAGGGGGAAAAATTGAAATACAGAAATCTTTCTCCTCTCAAAAAAGCATTCATGGGTAAACAAATCGGTGTCATCTTCTTCGTGCCCTGAGAAGCCTTGAGTGCAGTGTAAGGAAAAGGGATCCATCTTCTGGGGTGACAGAGTGACGGCTGAACTGCTCAAGGAAATCAGGGGCTCGCTGGACCAGTGGAATTCCCACACCACACACTCTGAGGCACTGAACTAGCTGACTGCAGAGATGAAGCCAGCTAATTGAATTTAAATTAATGATGTACATTTCTTTTCGTTTAACTTGTTAAATTGTATTTCCACGTTTGATAGTCATTTGCTAAATCTTGGGAAAACATTGCATATATAATAATATGCTCGAAATTCCCTGTAGCATTAAATGGAGGGGGGCAAGAGCAAGTTATATACGATTTACTCATTTGAAACATCTGTATTTTAAAGAAACATTAGGATAAGCCGGAGAAGGATGGAGTTGTTGATTTGAATTTCAATCTAGATATTATTCAGGAAGATAACATCACAAACAAATGATGTCCTGTCATTCCATGTTTTCCAAAGCAGAAAAACTTTGACTTGTTTCTTCCAAGAAAGAAATAAGAAATGTAGGAAAACTGATCATTTTTTTCAAGACAGTAACTCTGATTTTGTACCTTAAATGACAGAGGTAAAAATAATTTTCTTCCAGATAAGTAATTTGTGTATCTCAAAAGGTAACATTTAAATTGAATGAAAACTTTGATTCTCTGTCCTTTGCTGATTCAGGGAAATATACACTGTTATAAAAGCTGAATGAAGAGTAGCAAAGGCAAATTTCTTGACATTTCACTCATCATCAGTATTTGTGGTGAGGAGATGCTGAATTTTATATTGTATTATCTATAGCAACATTTTTGTTAATTATGCTCTCTACCTTGGAAGTGAAGCTGCTCAAGGAAGACATCCGTTCTCCATCCATTCCATCACTTAGAAGCCAGTAGACTTCAAGGCGACTCCTGAACGTGAGGCCTCAGAAGTCTCTTGTGCTCAAGGGTCATAGTGTAACTAAGGTTGAATACATTACCAGTATCCATCCACTTTGTTTCAAGCTTATTTTTCATCTTTCAGTTCATGTATGTGTCTTTTTGTGTTTTGTTGTGTGTGCATGTGTGTGTGTGCAGATATGTGACAGCACTTGAGATATGTGAGAACACTTGAATATGTATACCTGTGGAGTCCCAAGGGTGACTTTGGGAATCATCTGAGATTATGCTGTCTCTTTGTTATCTTACTATCTTTCTTTGGGGTTCACTAGACTTTGCCTTGCAGGTCCAGAATTATAATCTGCCATCATTTCTACCTAGCACTTTTACTTGGCATCTGCAGGTCTGAATTCAGGTCCTTTTGCTTATGAGTTAAAGGCGTTCACCCCTGAGCCATCTCTTTAGCCCTCCAGTCACTTTTCACCAAAAATAATAGAAATTTATATGGGTCAACCTAATACTCTAAATATTTTAAGACATTTAGAAATACTAGAAAATGTATGTCATTGTAAGATCTTATTATCCTGATGTACATGTATGACTGTGTATCTGTACATAGGAATGTCATGCATGTGTATGAGCATGTATCTACTCACAGGAATGTCATGTACATGTATGAACATGTATCTCTACACAGAAAAACCACTTCCTGCATCTCCAGTAATTAAAAAACCAAGGTCACTAGATGGCATGAATTACCTTTGATACCTCCTTTTTTCTTCTCCATGAGTATTTCTTGATGTTGGTCTCTCCGTGGTAAATTACTAAGCACCCTCAGTCCAGCCGGGACTCACGGGGACCTAGGTAAGCCCCCCCCCTGCAAACCCCAAATCCCAGGACCCAGCTCCTCCCACCAGCCTAGCGGGAGCCAGCACTGTGCTGGGCCGGGGAGGACCCCCCTGGGTCACGCCCCGATCCCCAGGTTAAATAGCACACCGCCACGACCACCTCCTCCCTTTCCCCAACCGCACGGGACCCGCATAGTCCAGCGAGGATTCATGGTGACCTAGGTAAGCTCCCCCTGCTCAAGCCCAAACCCCAGGCCAAATAATTCAGTTCAGTGAAAAACGAACAGAAATTGAAAGAAGGTTAAAACGACAATGCCCAAGTCAAAATGCAAATTCCATGAGAAACCCAAGAAAACATCTCCCACTGAAGGAATTAATCCCATAATGATAGACTCAAATCAGAACAAACTCACGGAAAATAGCCAAGAAAGCCTGATCATTTCCATGTTCAATACAATGAAAGAGGAAATCCAGGAGGAATTAAATAACCACATCAATCACTTTGAAGAGCAACACAACAGACACTTGGAGGAGTTGAGAAAAACAAGGCATAGAGCAGTTAAAACAGACTCAAGCAGAGTTTAAAACTGAACTAAAAGACAAGTTATCTTCAGCCCAGAACTCAATAGAGTCTTATCAGCAGAACTAACGAAGCAGAAAATAGAATTTCAGACCTCGAAGACAAAGTTGGAGTATTAACCAGCTCAATGGAAGAGATTGCTAAAGCCAAAAAGATACTCGAGAGAAATATTCAAGAGTTATGGGACACCCTGAAGAAGCCAAACATGTGTATCCATGGAATACCAGAACAAGAACACTTGAGGAAATTTTTCAAACTATCATCAAGGAAAACTTTCCTCATCTAAAAAAAGAGAGGCCCATACATATACAAGAGGCATTCCGCATCCCAAACAGATATGACCAAAATAGAAACTTGCCACGGCAAATAATAGTTAAAACACTCCACATTCAAGATAAAGAAATGGTGCTGAGAGCTTCAACAGAAAAAAAAACAAGTCACTTTTAAAGGTAAACCTATTAAAATAACAAATGACTTCTCAATGGAAACAGTAAAAGCAAGAAGAGCTTGAGCGTGGAGAGACGAACTTCAAGTATTGAATGAGCAAAAATGTCAACCCAGGCTGATATATCCCGCAAAACTATCTGTCATGATTGAGGGAGAAAGAAAAGTTTTCCAGCACAAAGACAACTTGAAGGGATACATGTCCACCAAACCAGGCCTTCAAAAAATGCTAGAAATGGTACTCAAGCTTGAAGAAAAAAACATGCATATCCAGGAAAACAGAATGGAAGTATAATACTACAAAATCTAAAAGTGAAACAATACAAAAGCCACTAAATATAATAAATTTCTGGAATTAAAAATAGTTTCTCCATTATAACATTAAATGTTAATGGAATTAACTCACCGATCAAGAGACACAGATTACAAACTTGGATTAAAAAACACAATCCATCAATCTGCTGCTTGCAGGAAACCCACCTCACCACAAAATAAAAGGCTGGCCAAAAATTCTGCAAGCTAATGGAACCAGAAAATAGGTAGGGGTAGCCATTATGCTATCAGACAAAGTGGACTTCAAACCAAAATAAATCATAAGAGACACAGGTGGATATTACATTTTAGTCACAGGTACAATTCACCAGGAAGACTTCACAATACTGAACATATATGCACCCAATATGGGCAACCCCACATTCATTAAGCAAACTCTACAGCGTCTAAAGCAAGAAATCAATCCCAAAACAATAATTCTTGGGGATTTCAACACCGCCCTCTTAACATGGGATAGACCAACAGGTAAAAAACTTAACAGGGACACTTTGGAACTTAACCAAATCCTTACTGAAATGGATCTTACAGATCTCTATCAAACTTTTCATCCACGCACCAAAGAATACACATTTTTCTCAGCAGCATATGGAACTTTCTCCAAAATAGATCACATATTGGGTCACAAAATGAATCTCCACATATACAGAAAAGTTGAAATTCTAGCCTGCACCTTATCAGACCACCACGGCCTAAAGCTGGACATCCACAACACAACAAGCAACAGATAATACAGTAACTCCTGGAAACTTAACAATATGATGCTGAATGAGAATTGGATTCAGGAAGAAATTACAAAGGAAATTCAAGATTTCCTGAAAGTGAACGATAATGAGAATACAACTATCAAAATCTCTGGGACACAATGAAAGCTGTCCTAAGAGGTAAGTTCATAGCTCTTAATGCCTACATCAAAAAAAAAAATCAGAAATAAATAACTTAACAATGCAGCTTAAAGCTTTAGAGAAACTAGAGCAATTTGATCCCAAAAGCAGTAGAAGGGAGGAGATTAGCAAAATAAGGAGACAAATATCTGAAATCGAGATTAGGAAAACAATACAGAAAATCAACCAGTCAAAAAGCTGGTTTTTTGAAAAAAATCAATAAGATTGATATACTCCTTGCTAAATTAACTAAAAACAAGAGAGAGAAAGCCCAAGTTAACAAAATTAGAAATGAAAATGGAGGTATCACTACTGATACCCAAGAAATCCAGAGAATTATAACATCATATTTCAAAAACTTATACTCGGTGAAATTTTACAACACAAAAGAGATGCATGAATTCCTAAGTAAACACAACTTACCTAAATTGGATCAGGAAGTCGTGAATTATTTAAATAGTTCTATAACATATGAGGAAATCGAGGAAGTAATCTCGAATCTTCCCACCAAAAAATATTCTGGACCAGATGG
The DNA here is from genome assembly GCA_023101885.1 of Typhlomys cinereus. Taxonomy (NCBI): domain Eukaryota; kingdom Metazoa; phylum Chordata; class Mammalia; order Rodentia; family Platacanthomyidae; genus Typhlomys; species Typhlomys cinereus. The sequence continues at coordinate 135,636 of JALPQD010000205.1, read as the reverse complement.
ATTCAGCACAGAGTTCTACCAGACATTTAAGGAGCTAATAACACCAATACTCCTTAAACTGTTCCATCAAATAGCAAAGGAAGGAACTCTACCAAATTCCTTCTATGAAGCTAATATTGTCTTAATCCCAAAACCTAATAAAGATACACTTAAAAAAGAAAACTACGGGCCAATCTCTCTGATGAACACAGACGCAAAGTTTCTCAACAAAGTCTTAGCAAATCAGATTCAAAAACATATCAAAAAGATCATTCATGGGGATCAAGTAGGCTTTATCTCAGGCACACAAGGTTGGTTCAACATACACAAATCAATAAATGTAATTCACCATATAAACTAGTCCAAAGTTCAAGACCACATGATACTCTCGATAGATGCAGAAAAAGCTTTTGACAAGATCCAACAGCCCTTTGTGATCAAAACCCTAGAGAAGGTTGGAATGGAAGGAACCTTTATCAATATAATAAAAACTGCCTACAACAAGCCAACAGCAAAGCTTCTACTCACTGGGGAAAACTTGCATTCCCATTTCGATCAGGAACTAGACAAGGCTGTCCACTCTCACCACTTCTTTTCAATATTGTACTTGAAGTCTTAGCTGAAGCCATAAGATAAGAAAGGGATATAAAAGAGATTCAAATCAGCAAGGAAGAAGTCAAATTATCTCTATTTTCAGATGACATGATCCTATACCTGAGTGATCCCAAAAACTCCACCAGGAAGCTCCTGGAACTAATTGAGAAGTTCAGCAGGGTGGCAGGATACAAAATAAATGTGGAAAAATCAGTGGCCTTCCTATATGCCCAGAATGAAAGAAGTGAAAAAGCCCTGAGAGAAACAATCGCATTTACTATAGCCCTTAAAAAAATGAAATACCTTGGTATAAACCTAACCAAGGAAGTAAGAGACCTTTATAATGAAAACTTTAAAATGCTAAAGAAAGAAATTGCAGAAGATAACAGAAGGTGGAAAGATCTCCCATGTTCTGGGATTGGCAGAATCAACATCATAAAAAGGACCATCCTACGAAAGGCAATATACAGATTCAATGCTATACCAATTAAAATCCCAAAGCAATTCTTTAAAGAAGTTGACCAAATAATCTCAAAATTCATATAGAGGCACAAAAGACCAAAGATAGCAAAAACAATCCTGAGTAATAAAACATGGCTGGAGGTATCTCTATACCAAATCTTAGTCTATACTACAAATCCATAGTTGTAAAAACAGCCTGGTATTGGCTCCAAAATAGACACACAGATCAATGGATAAGGGTTGACGACCCAAATATAAGCCCACACAACTACATCCATTTGATCTTTGACAAAAAATTCAATGGAAAAAGAACAGCATCTTCAACAAATGGTGCTGGCAAAACTGGATCTCCACATGTAGAAGATTAAAACTGGACCCGTACTTCTCACCATGTACAAGACTTAATTCCAAATGGATCAAGGACCTCGATATAAGGCCAGAGACTATAAAAACCATAGTTGAAAGCGTAGGGAACTCCCTCGAGCTGATTGGGCTAGGCCAACAGTTCCTAAACTGATATCCAATAGCACAGGCACTACAACCAACACTCAACAGATGGGATCTTGTGAAATTAAAGAGCTTCTGTTCAGATAAAGAGATTGTAACACTGAGCTCAAAGGCAACCCACAGAATGGGAGAAAATCTTCACTAACCACATATCAGATAGAGCTCTATTATCCAGGGTGCACAAAGAACTTAGAAAACTAAACACCAAGGAAACAAATGGCCCAATTAAAAAATGGGCCTTGGAACTTAAAATGGGCCTTGCCAAGGATGAAATTAAAATATCTAACAAATATCTTTAAAAATGCTTCACATCCTTAGCCATCAGGAAAATGCAAACCAAAACTTTCCTGAGATATCATCTCACCCCTATCAGGATGGCAAAAATCCACAATACAAACAATACCAAGTGCTGGAGAGGATGTGGAGAGAGGAGTACTCTCCTACATTGCTGGTGGGAATGCAGGCTCATACAACCACTCTGGAGCCATCTGGCGACTCTTAAAGAAGTTAAAGATTGAAATGCCATATGACCTTGCTATTCCACTTTTGGGAATAACCCCCCATACAGCAAAAATTCACCTTGATAGCACAAGCACGACCATGTTCATAGCAGCACTGTTTACAACAGCAAAGTCGTGGAATCAGCCCAAATGTCCAACAGTTGACGAGTGGATAAGGAAAATGTGGTACATTTATACAATGGAATAATACTCAGCCATCAAAAATGATGAATTAATGTAATTTGCTGGGAAATGGATGGAATTAGAAATGATTCTATTGAGCGAAGTATCCCAGACATAGAAAATTAAGCTCCGTTATGTACTCCCTAATAGGTGGATCCTAGTACCAAACCCACTTAGAGACACTCAAAGATAAATCTCTGTAATACCTATAGTAATTATAAAGATTATGAACAGGAGGGATGGGGAAGGAGGGCCCCACCAGAAACAAGGAGAGAGGGGACCATGTTACAGCAGAGAAAATAGGCCACCATCAGGACTGCAAGTAAGTAATGAGACATCTGGTTAAGTTCACAGACTTTCCTTCCTGATCATTTGCTACTGATGGGGTATGATTTCACCAGAAAGGGAGGGTATATAGGCTGCCTGATAGAAAAATAACCATTTTGCAAATGGGTGATCGAATCCACCCCTCTCTCACCATGGTATCCTACTTTTATTCCATCTACCTTTGAATATACTCTTATAACAAGACTCTAATTTAACAGGTTTTTATCTCTGGCCAGGGGGTGACTTTCAATACCCATCAGGATGGAGCAAAGGGCATTGCAGGAGCAGCAAAACTGAAAAAAAAAATTGACAAACCATAATTCAGAACATCAGAGACCCTATATCAACCACCTGGAACTGGGCCAACCTAATCTCTCCCCATCCTGAAGCTCAGGGAAATTTGTGGAAGAGGGGGCGGTAAGATTGTAAGAGCACAAGAATGGGAGGAGTAATGATACACAAGATACTCCACACAAGTTAGGGCCGAAGCAATCATAATAGGGCTTTGCATGACCTGCGCTGTGTTCAACACATTATTGACCCCTCAGAGTCTAGCATGGACTAAAGGCACTAGGATCTTTGGAGGCTCCTACGCTTAAGGAGAACACAGGAAAGGGTTCTGGGAAATGCCCTTGGGTCCTTGCACCTCATTGGAGAGGAAGACCCAGAGGAGAGTTTGGCATGCATAGTAAAGGATGCTCCGGGGATTGGGAGGGGTACTGGGGGATGGGGAGGGAGGGGAAAGTTGAGGGGGAGCAGGGGGTTTGGGGGGGGGGGAGGTGGAGGGAGGGAGGGGACCGGTGTACCTTTTAAGTTTTGTATGAGTGGAAATAATAATAATAAAAAAATTACTAAGCACCCAACACACAATCCACTCAGCAAGTTTACATCTTTCTCCTCAGTAGCCATTCTCTGTGTTTGGAATACTTTTCAAACCTGGTTTGAGCGTGATACAGTCTTCAACACTGAAACACAAATGCAGAATTCATTGGTAAGCACATCTTGGTCGTACTGTCTTCCGTTTCCCATCTGGAGATGTCAGTACCTGGCCTCTGGTGTTCTTCAGTATTCTGTATCAGTCTGTATCCTACACCGCACCGCCCAGGGCACACCGCCAAGTACTCTCCAGCTTCTGCTTCTGGCTGGTTTAGTTTTCAGTTTCAGTGAGGCTCTTGGGTTTGGGCTGGTTCGAAGTGAAAAATCATTAGACTGACAGACACCAAAAAATTCATCAGCTGGATTGTGTACTATCAGGAAAAGCAAGTATATGTTGTTTTTTTCTTCTTAAGGCTTCTAATTCATGCCTGTGGATTCTTACAGGTTTCAACTTTACTTGCTGTAAGTAGTTGTACATCTTTACAATATTTAAGCACTGGTGGATGGGCCAGAGGCTCATTCTTAAAGGTATGTGCCTACCATGGGGCCATTGTCCTTGTTTGCAAGGATCGTAGCTATTTTATGAATCACTAGAAACCGTCCATGTCACTTGCAACCTGACGTCAATATTTACTTGATGGCATTTGTACAACTTACTTATCAGATTTATACTCAACTAACTTTTGGACTTGGATAAAATTTTAACACTTGTAAAATCCACTCCAACTTTGCAAAGAAAAATGAGACAATTTATGATTATCGACATTATTTTAAGGAGTGTGATGTTAGGTTGGCAAGTCATTTCCTATGAAAGTTTCCGATTTCAAAAATTCTAAAGAAATTATGCCCCTGTGAAAATAGAAGCTAAGCATCCCAGGTAGCTTGTTTGAAAGCAGGAAGTACTCAATGGGCGTAATATATAGAAGCTCTTTATGAAACATTTATCTTGCTGTAGACATTTAGGATCTCTATGGGTCTAGGTACAGTAGCACACACTTGTAATCATAATTACTCCAGAGGCCAAGGCAAAATGGCCCCAGGTGTTATGGCTGATGCAGAAAGACCCTGTTTCAAGAATAAAAATTTGAGAATAGTCTACTGATAGGGTTATTTCCTAGGACTCATGAGGCCCTGAATTCAATCCCAACATATCTCTGTCTCTGTCTCTCTCTCTCTCTCTCTCTCTCTCTATATATATATATATATATATATATACACATATATATTTCCTTATCTATCTAATATGTGTGTATAATATATATATATATACTGTATATGTACATAAAACCATGTGATAATGTAATTTCAAAATTTATTAATGTTTTCTTCTAAAGAATTCTGTATTAGTGGTTTCGCAATAATCATTAAATTGAAATTTTGGCTAAAGGACATAAAGAAACCTAAAGAAAAACAAATGAATCCAACGTTTGCCTGAAATACAGCTGTTTCTCAATGAAATACACAGAGTAGGTGAGTAGTACTGCAGGCTTCTGGGTGAATTTGGATGGAGTCTTGTACACATTTTCTGTAAGCATGACCTTCTGTCAGCCAGAGAAGTCCTCATGCTACCTTGCTGAAGGACAGAGTGATGCTGCACTCTAGGAGGTATTTCTTATTTAAACAAGTTACAAGAAGATTATTTGAAGGGTAGCAGCCAGGTTATGTAGCCCATAAAAGTACAAATGATTTACAATTATTTAACAAGGAAAAAACTAATTATGCTGCTCCTGTCACACAGAGGCCAGCTTCAGAAACAGTATAATCAATATGGGAATGTTAGCTGTAACACAGTCTGTCAGCTTTTTAACCAACCAAAAATAAATAAATAAAACACAGAGTCCTCTTTCTTAGGCCCCTGAATTTCATGCATCTGGCCACATATTCTTTTTATGTACAAACTGTTAAAATCTTTAAAAGTAATTTCCAAGGCAACGTGAAGAGGTCCATGCAACTTGGAGTTGCATGGAATTCCAAGAGCATAGTAGGTAGTTTCACAATGGGCCGCTAAATACAGCTCATCTTCTCAATCTGAGCTGACATTTTTCACATCCCCTTTTCCCGAATTCACAGGATCTGACTCTATTATGCATCTAAACAAATGCTTCATTGTACAGTTTGCATGGTTACCATCCAGTTGTATGGATTCAGTGCTATAGACGTATCAGTAGGTGACTCAGGAACACTGGCAGGTCGGGATTTGTGACTCTGTGATGCTACACAAGACATAATACTCAGCAGGCACAGCAAGAATCAGTGGACTCAGTTGAGGGCCAGGAATCGGATTCTGTGGGTCCTCACTAGTGAGGGGCAGACCTAATGCCTTCATCTGAGAACTGAGGCTGTGAGGATTCGAGAAGACCCTGCATGGAGGGTTCTGAAGCCCATCTCTGGAACTTAGTAATAATGAGTTTCCTATTTGTAGCTCATGGTTTCTAATGGCTTTGTCATCTTCTGGGTCCAAACAGAATAATAATACTGGCCTGCATTTCACTGGTCTTTGCCATCAATGTCTTATATTTAGGAACAAAACAAGAACTGTGAGATGCATGCACAGGTGTGTGCGTCTCTTCTCAGCCTCCCTTGTCATATTCACAGGCTGATCACTGATTTTTCTTCTTGGCATTTGTTCAACACCAGGCCCTTGACTTTGGAGTTTTGTTGCTGTGGTACCTCAAGGACTTGCCTAGCAATTGGATCAGCTCCAGGGAGCCCTGCTCTCATCTGATGTCCCCAAATGGCAACTTGTCAGCAGTCAGAGTGATAACAGATCCACACTGCTTGCCAGTCCCTTGTGAAGACTCCGCTCCATTGCATATTTTCTTATCAAGGAACTAATTGTTCAGCGGTACGTTTGTTCTCCCTTCTTCTGCCTTCTAACACTTCTGTAAGGGATGGAGAGATACGCACATTCCAACATTAGACTATTTTTTTCCTGTGATAGCTAATCCTGGGTGTGAACTTGACACTGATGGCATTAACTAAGATCGGCTGAGACCATCTGAAGATATTATACAAAGACCAACCCTAGATCCTATTGGAACCTCCCTAGATCTCATTGGAACCTACTAGTAGCGGACTAGATAAGAGGAGCCATAGAACAGGAGACTAAGAAAAGAAGAGAAGAGAGACTCCAAGAATACTCCAGCCTTCAACTGCAGACTCATGGATGGGAGTGACTTAGCCTGACTCCAGCTGGCCAGCCAGCCATGCTGCCTCCACCATGAAAGTCTGCTTCTCCCCTCTGGAACCCTAAGGTGAATAAATCTCCCTTTCTTCCTTAAGTCGATTGACTTTGAATTTTATCTCACAGAAATAGATAAGAGTAACCATTACACCTCTCCATCTCAGACATTTTTCTCAGTCATCTCTGTTAATACTACTTTTCCCAATCAACTTCCTAAAAAAAACTAATTCATTTCTTGAGATTCTAACCAATTTATTAGTTCTTTATTCATGCCAAATAACCTCTGAATATCAGCTTTGGCCCAGCCTCCACTCTAATACGATGTGACTCAAATGATTTTTTTCAGCATAGTTTTTTTTTTAATCCCTTATAAGACCCCCCTTATAGTTTGGGAGAAGTGTGATTTGATCCTTGGCAAATAACTATTTTCTCTTTGTCACATGCTCAGAGATGGAAACCAATCCTTGCTTCCTTCCACACATAAAGTCCTCTGAGTGAGGCTGCCTCTGATTTGTGGCTTTGTTTCAGTAGTTTGGGTTGGTTACCACATTTTACATTGTAGTAACTTTACTTTATTGCTGTTGTCACAACAAAGCAAAGCAGCTATTATCTTATAACAAACTAAAGCTACATTTCTAGACCACTGCATCTAACCAAACTACAGTGCTATAACACCTAATTTACAGTTTATTCCAATTGCATGGACACACGGAGCATAAAATAAAAATAAAAAATATATATTGGTTTCCATTGGCTCATCTGAGCTGAGAGCTCTGAGGGTTGGGAGGATGGTTGTAAAGCAGATGAGGTTCCAGGTGCTTGCAGGACTTTCTGTTTAGAGCTGGACAACCGGGTACACATCGGTCCCAACTTCAAAGCCTCCATGTGGAGAACTAACATCACTCTACTTCATACTTCCAGGCAGCCAAGTCAGAGCCAGGCTCCTGTGGGCTCAGCCAGAGGTGGGTCTCCTGGCCTGCGAGCAGTGCTCTTGAAGGGCTTCTTAAAGTGCCTGCAAGGTGAGTAGGATATCCCCGAGATATCCCATTCCATAGTTAGTGAACGGCTCAGGTGAGTTCAAGTGGCAGGATGCAAAGCAGAATGTAGTGTGCCCTAAAGGAAGTATATTGGGTTGCTTCCATGGAAGAGGGGGCTCTGGGATAAACAACTAAAAATAAAGAAATGAAGACCTGGTTCCTTTCTCCTCGCATGAGTTCCTCCACAACATCATAAAAGTTCAGACAATCCTTGCTTCTTCTCTCATTCAAGATCAGTCTTTTCTTCAAGATTGAATCCTTCCAAAAGATAATGTGGGGACAGGAGAGATGGCTCAGGGGTTAAGACTCTGACTTGCAAGCAACAGGACATGAATTCAGGTTCCAGATCCCATGTAAAAAAGTGCCAAGCAGAAATGGTGATAGCCTGCACTTCTGGTTCTGGAAGGCAGAGACCAAAGCCAAAAGGAGGTTGAGCAATCCAGGATAATTCCTGAAGTCACCCCTGGGCCTCCACAGTCACATATGATACACACACACACACACACACACACACACACACACACACACTGAACATGAACATGAAACAAACATAAATAGATAAATAATAAAATTTTAAAGGATAATGTGTCAAAACATTAAAGGTAACACTTCATATCCCTGTGTGGCGCAGCCTTTCTTTCTAGCATCACTGGGGGCAGTAGGATTTCCTCCTCTGAGCTTCCCTTCCCAAACTCACAGTTAGCACAAGGACTGGTCTATTCTAGCTGGAGGGTGTCCCTCACTCTGAATGAGTCGAATTCAACACCACTGGGGGGAGGAGGGTAGAATGTATGGAGTATAACAAGGTGGCTATAGAGTATAATGCAAGGGACATCCAAATCACTGGTGGTCTTGAGTCCATGTGATCTACTGAAGCAAGAAATATGGAAGTGGCAGAGATTTATGAGGATAAAGCATTGGTAATGCCACTTTTGGGGGGGAAATTCTTAAATTTAAGCACTTGTTACTTATACTATTTCTTCCAAGCTGGGCATGGTGAGGCCCCAGCACTGGGGAAAGCTGAGGCAGGAGGATCACAACTGTGATACCTAGTCAGGCTACAAAGTGAGACCTGATTTTCCAACTCCCCTGGCCAAAAAAAAAAATCAATACAAACCTGAACTTCTTTGTGTTGCTTTTCATATTTCCATGGTGGCTTCTGTATTAGTTAATGATTTCAAGGACACTGTGCTTCCAAAGCCAGACCTAGCATTAGCTTCAGAAGGCTCTCTATCCCACCCATGCATTGAGAGAAAATTATAAGGTCACCACAGATGAACAGCTCATACTGGCTCACTCCCAGCCCTGCTGCACACATCCAAGTGGGTGTCCTGAGCCAACACAGATTTCCCCTTTGTGCTTGCCCCTTCTTTCTGTGTGTGCATTGGACTGCTGAGCACTTTGCGTCCACATCTCTGAAGTAGCTCCCCTAAGCTGCTTGCTTCAGTGGGGTGTGGCAGAATCCTGGATGTACAGATGGGGTCATCCCCATCTTTGGTGTCAAAAATCAAAGGTGTTGTGACAGAGATAGAATGTGGGACTGAAGGCCAGCTTCCTCTGAAAGAATCACATCGCCAAGTTTCTACCCTCAACCAGAATCTTCACAGTGTTAAGAATGGGTATTTGTCCAGGAAAGAGGAACAAAGCATATTTTTTGTAGTTAGGTTATTAGTGTTTTTATAATACCACTATTGACATCTGTCGCGTGTGTATGCATGACTCAGGCTGTCCTGAGCACACCCTTCCAGAATGGGCATGTCAGTGCAGGGCTAAGGAGCTCTGTGGCAGACAGGTGGTATTTCAATGTGTCTAAGGCACCAAAGGATGTCACAGACCCTCCAAGTGGAATATGGTTCCCAGAAGCTGAGATGTAGGAGGTCTTTGTTCTTTCTTTAATTACTTTGATCTCTGAGGAACTCAAACTCAGATACACTATCATGAAATTGACCTCTGACCTTATCATGTTGTTTCTTTCTCAGACTTTGAAGAGACAGTGTTACAATACCCATTTGTGTGTGTGTGTGTGTGTGTGTGTGTGTGTGTGTGTTTGTCTGTCTGTTTGTTTGTTTATCTCCTGCCCTACCTCCTGGTTATGCACTGAATTTCCTCATGTTTTCATACATGGCTCCCCCACATTCTGTCCATCATTGTGAGGATTAAAATATTGTCTTTTTCTTCAGTTTTCAGTACTGTTTGTATTTCTCAATCTCTTGTTTTTTATTTCTTATTCTCTCCCACTCTTCCCTCATTATGTCTATCTTCCTTTTTCCATTCCTTTTCCATGTGCTTTTGAGACACGCCTATACATATAAGAATGGTTTGACTTCTCCAAAACTTTCAAGGCAAAAATGCCTAATGTGGAGTGCATAGACGTGACCTCGACCATTACAAGGAGCCAGGGAGAGAGATACACAAGGAAGCGAGCAGCGAGTATCCATTCTTCCTGCTTTAGAAGGTGTGTGTGTGTGTGTAGGGGGGAGTAAAATCAGTTTATTGTGAAAGGGATAAAGAAGATCTGGAAATGACAGCAAAAGAATGGCTGGGGGAACAGAAGATGGAAGGGGACGTCTAGAACATATGGATCCTTTCTGTGGAAACTCACGGACATGAAGAATATGTGTCTTTCGACTGTGCATCTGTTCAGAGGCCAGAAGGGAGTGGAAGTGAATGAGCATCGTAGGATGAGCTGCTGCACCCTGACACTTAAAAGCAGTTGTCCATTCGCAGGGTGTTTCTTCAGAGAAGTGGAAGATGGCCTCAGCCCCCACCAGGCCAGCTGTGTCTCTCTGTCACATATACAAAGTAACGTGGGTTGGAATCGTTTCCTCAGAACAGGCAGAGGACAAATCCCAGCCTCACCTGCCGTATGGCGCTTGTTGTCATTTGTCCCTCAGGGAAGAGAAGGACGTATCTCTGCAGCACAGGCGGCCAACGCACAGAAAGGGAAGAGCTGTTTTCACCGGCGTGTGCCCTGCTAGGATCCTCACGGTTCTTGCATTTCACTCTGTCCTTTGACCTTTTGCCTAGTGTGCTCTGGAGCAGAGTCTCCTGCTGCGCGTGCAACTGAAACTCATGGCACGGTGGGAATGTGCACAAATCAAATGAGCAATAACTCCTTCATTCTTTTTCTCTGCTTGAGATAAAAATGAAGGCACTACCGTCTGCTCCTTGTCCCGCCCACCCTGGAGAGAGTGATTTTTCTGTAGCTAGTCATGAGTCAGAAGCCATATGTGACTGAAACATATTGCATATATTTTCTTGACTTCAGGAAAACCAAGATTACAACAAGGTTAAGAACTCCTAAGAGATCTTACATGATCCATCTTCATTTCTATATCAAAATTTTCTTTTGATGGAGCAAAAGATGCCATAAATTCAACTCCATGCTTGAATCATATCTCTGACTAGGAATGTACCCAGGTAAGGCAGCATGGTCTTTCTGCAAACAGGTTCAATGGTTTTTGCTGTGTGCCCTTCTTAATCTCCTTATCACTTCCTTGTCTGAAGGAATCGAAAGAGATTCTTCAATGCTTCCTCATATTTTGAGTGTCACAAAATGTCTATGTAGGTAGGGCTGACATACAGATATTCTGAGTATAAGAGTTTATCTCATTTCACAGCTTTAGCACAAGATCATCCTGTTCAGACTCTCTTGAGTTGTTTTGAAAAAGATACTTGCTTATTGCATAAATATGCAGTAGACATAAACTTAAATTCCTGTTCTAAGTGTTCAAAATTAACAATATCAAAATCAAAACTTATAAAGGTTTATGAATTATTATGTACTAAGAAATAGAACTAAGCGTTGGCCAGTGTAAGGTTGACAATCATGTACGAGTGATAGACACTCAGCCGCAAGAAGCTATTGGCTGCCTACGGCCAGTAGAAACAGACCCAGGCAGCACAGAGTATGGCAGAAACACAGACAAGAGGTGACATCTCGGTCTGTGGAGATCTGCTTACTCTGAAGCAGAATGAGACAAAGGTACTGAGCCCAGACACTCAGCAGCAGGCCTCTTGTGAATGTACGTCTGAAATTTTAATCACAGCACACACTGAATAAAGCTCTTTCACACTAGAAATGAAAGCAGTTACTCCAAACAGGCATCATTTACATGAGAAGCAGTAAACTCACATCACAGGTATTTCTACCTCAGAAGAGAGCTTTTGCCTCCATTCCCAATAGCAGTTTTCTGGAAGCATAATTCTTACACGCTGAACTCAGGCAAAACAATGATGGGTACCTTCAATTCCAACTATCAGGATCAAGATTTTACCTGTGCCATCCAAACACGAACAAGAGGAGGGCATGCTCTAACCTTGAAATACTGAAATCAAATTTGCTTTATGAATTTTTCGGTGAAAATATTCTGCAGATTTTATTTGGATTTTGGATTTTGAAATAACAGCAAATTCTTAGCCAGTCACCATGTCCATTTTTCTTAGTCCAGTCTGGAATACAGGCAGCATCTCCATTTGGTGTTAAACAAACAAACAAACAAAAATTAGAAAGTAAAAATGTTCAAAAACCACCACAAGGCAGAGAAATATACTTCTCTCTATATAGAGATGAGTCATTTTTACCTCAACCTCTACTACTTATTCTATGCAATGTGGGGCCTTTCACACAGAAGTGAATGCTGGATTTATTTCTCACCTCTAGATCTGACACATACTTTCTGTCCTTCCCAATAAGCATGAAAGCCATAGCTGAGATCTCTATAGCGCTCATCCGTTTCTGGTATGACAAGAGACTAAATAGCACAGACTGTGAAAAAGGCATGGGCGGGAGTGCTGATGTTGTCATCTTTATGAACTAGGACCACAGCTGAATCTATTCGCCTGACTTGGAACTCAGTCTCCTGTTTTTAAGATGAGTGTAATTCATTTATCGTGGAGATGCGTTATCTCAATATCTGAGAACATGCACAGAGTCCCTGGCATGTATGCAGAATGCAGTGCAAAGGGCTTGTGGTCACTACCAGCCCAGTTTACTTTCTTGAAAACTGGCCAAGGAAAATCAACATCCATTCTTTCTGTTGCAACCAAGCTTCTGTTGACTTTGGCTTGGGGTCTAGCAAATCCATACTTGGCACTTTCTTGACAAACCTGAATGTTGAGTGGTGATAACTTGCTGACTTCTCTGCCCTAGAAAACTCACCAGGCCTGCTTAGAAATGGCTTCCACGACCTCAAATCAATTGCTGTTTGCCATGGTCGAGGGTCTGCTTGCAGCTTGTTACCAAGTTTTCAGGCTGGAGGAACTGATTTTGTCTATGCATTGTATTTTTTCCTTTCTCTCCTTTGAGTAAAGTGCCCTGCTTTGGGCCATAGGATTGAAGTATGATCCAAGACTAGCTGTTTTCAGTATTCCTTATTCTTATCCATCAAGCTTTTGAAAGATACAGTCATCTCACTCAAGCTCAAGTGGCTCATGCACTGAGTATAAAGAAGCATTGATTCCTTGGAGTTACTAAGCTAGCTCTTTACCAGAAGCCACTTCTTTACCATCTGGAAGAGGACCTCGCTCTAGTATTGATAGTCAGGATTCATTGAATCCAAACTATTATTATAAAAATTTTAATGACACAATGCTCTTGTATACAATATTATAATCTATTAGAGAGATGAGAAAATTTAGGCACAAAGAAGTTAGTACTCTTGGTCCAGGCAATAGAAAAGATGTGTGTGCTCATCTAATGCACTCCTGCTGTCCGTCATGGACCAGGGCATGCTGAATGCTTTTCTCTATATATCGAGATCCTTAATTAGCACTTTAAGGAAAAAGTGATAGCTACGAGCTATAAGCCATTGCACTTATCCCAAGGGTCAAGGTAAAAACAGTCTTCAATGGTACAGGTTTCTACCTTGAATTCAGGAATTGTGATTAGTGAGAGATATATCCTAAGATATCGAGGCTTAGAAACAAGTGCATGTTTATCACATCTGCTCCAAGAACCATTTTAATGGACATTTTCCTTCTCCTTTCTTCCTCCACTTTGGAACTCACTCTAATCCTACATGATAACAATCGACCTGTGTTCCAAGAGCACAGTAATGAATCTGTGACTCTATGTGCCTCATAGGTACCAAACTCCTTTCTCTTTTTAGTTGCAAGTAATTGACTACTAAATAACTAGAAATGACCAGAAAACTGGGGAACAAAATAAATGAATGAAGAGTCCATTTGTTAGAGCTAATAAAGTTGGTAAGTCAGGAGATGAAGAATGGATCTGTAAAATAGTCTGAATCCCATTGTCGTGTATTTCCTAGTAACCACCAATAAATGGGATGGTAATATGTATTTCTAAAGCTCATAATCAAGGCATTTTGCTAATGTCACTTTTTTGTAGCAGTTACACATATATGTTGACACTTGACAATAATCAATCTCAGAAAAGTCTTACCCACTTTCATGGGGTTGCTATCTAGGTCTAAGTCCTTCCTCTATAAGATTGTTTATAAACACAGTCTTAAATAATTGATTGGGTGGTATTTAGGTTTTGAGACATTCCTAACTGTTCTCTGTGGAGTCGGTTCCTTTAAAACTTTTAAAGTTACTCACCAAGGTTAACATATGTTTAATATTTCTATTGCATTACATGGGTCTTCCATCTAATATTAAAACAAATGAGACTAAGGTCTCTACTCCTGAAAGATCTCTACCATTGAATGGAAACATTAAATAATCCTCAAATAGAAGAGTAGCTACCTTGATAGTGAAGAGAAAGCAGCAAACATGATTTTGTGAGGCTCTGACGAGACTAATCCTGCCAGCAAGATGCATTAAAATGAGAAAGTTCAAGCAGGCGGGTGGCCCGTGCCAGTCATCTCAGCTCCCAGATGCTGGGAGGGGAGAGTCATGAATTCTATCTCCACTTTCTTTAGTCTTTGTCAACATGGATAATGTGATCCATTCCCTTATCATATTTCATGTGGAACATTTTTTAACAATTACTTAATAAGCTTGTAGGACTGGATGATAAAACGTATTTCTCTTAAACTTACCAAAATGTCCTCGTCACTGGCTGAATAAGCTCTGATAGAGCAGCATGACAGAGTGGGAAACCAGAGAAAACTCAGAAGTCCTGGCCTCCTGCATTTGCAATCTGACAAGGATATTTTGGCCAAGTTTCAAACAGGTGAACTGCGCAATGAGAGGAGACAGCTCCTTTAGGAATGGGGGATATGCACAATATTGAGCCGTGATATCTGATTAGAAAATGAGAGAGGTAAAACCTACGATTCCTCTGAACTCCTCCTGGAAGCACAGTGAATCTGAGGAATAAGAAGAAAAATCAAAGAACAGAAACATGATATTGCCAAGAGGAGGAGATACATTCTGAAGTGAGAAGGAGTCTAAATTTTATGAGTCAGAACATTTTAAAGTTAAGTGTCACCCAAGAAGTACTCCTGAAAGCTGTCTGACTCTTGGTGAGTCTCTGGTTGGCTTTGCAAAGAGACGGGAAGGGTTGGGAGAGAGAGAGAGAGAGAAAGAGAGAAAGAGAGAGAGAGAGAGAGAAAGAGAGAATCCATAAGCTTCAGGAAACAAAACAAACTAACAAAGAAACAAACAAATCCTGGAGCTCTGCAAGCAGAAATCTCCTGAGTGTTACATGGGGATGAACGGTCTCCATCAGCCAGATTAGAGTTAAAAACATTCAACACCAGAAAAGATAGTGGTGCTATCGCTATAGATATTAAATCCACATTATGACAAAATTATTTTTAAAAGCCCAAAACTGGACATCTTAAATGCAACAGTCAAGTTGTTTGAAAGGCAAAAATTACAATTACTAAAACTGATACCAGAATAAATAAAAATATAAATAACGATATGTGTTCAATAAATTATATTAGCAATTTTTAAATGTTCCCCCAAATAAAAGTTCCAGACACATAGTGTAATTGGTGAAGTTTGTCAATCATTTTATAGGAAATGATGCAAATTTTACAAAAATTCCTTCAGATATTAGAGAATGATAGAATATTTGTCAGTTCAATCCTGAATCTATCATTGTGGAAATCCAAACTCTGTATGTTAGTGCCTTTCAAGAGTGTGAATGCCAAATTTGTGTACAAAATGTTAATGCAACAATTATATGGAATATAGGACTCCTGATAACCAAGTGGACTTATCTTCAAAATGCAAGGTAAGTTGAATATTCAGCATTAAGTATATTACCAGAATAAACAAGGATGTGTGTGTGTGTGTGTGTGTGTGTGTGTGTGTGTGTGTGTACACTAATCATAATATATACAGAAAAAGAATTAGTAATCATTCAATACATTCAATATCCACTCAGTACAGGCAGTTAGCAAGCTGGGCAAAGAAAAGAATTCTATCAATGTAATAACAATTGTACATTAAGAAACACCCAGTGAAAATTTTCCTCCATAGGACTAAACACAAATATCCATTCTTATTGATATTTAACAATAATTCTAGAATCTTAATCAGTGTTCAACAAAACAAAATAAGGACAGCATAAAACACAAAACACAATATCCCAATCCGTACACATCTCACACAAGAAAATATAAAAAACATTCATATTTAAACAGAAGAGAGAAAATTACTTGCATTCACACTATACTTGACTATATATCCAGCAAATCCTAAGAAAATCCACCAAAAAGCCACTGAAACTAAGAAGTGAATTGAATGAGGTTTTAGAATACAGTCAATATATAAAAATCAATTGTACGTCTAGATACAAGAAATCACAAAACAGAAAACAATGTACAACACATAAGACAATAAAATGCAGCAAGAATAAATGCAAGGAGACCGAAAGCAACTGAGACACTGCCATGTTCTTGCACAGGCGTGATCAGCCGAGTGACTACACGCGCTTTCTTCAAACGGATTCATAATTTTCTACAGTGAACATTTAAATTGTAACATCTTTACTGTGGTAGTCATTGATATAAGCTTTTCATAAAATTTTTCTAGCAATACATTGTCATAAAAGAACCAAAATTATTGTTAAATAGAAGACTAATATTAGAAAGCTTACTGTTTAAGCCTAACCTAGACAGCAATACGAGCTGGGCAGTTTAAGGAATTGTTTCATACAGTTCTAGAAGTGGGGAAACAAGGCGAAGGTACCAGAAGACCCCGGTGAGGGCTCTCCTCTAAGCTCATAGATGGCCTCACATAGGGAGGGGAAGAGACACTGCAATGTCCACTTTACGGAACACTGGTCTGTCATACATGGGCCTTATTATTATCATTCAGCTCCACCTTAATTATTCCCTTACTCCAGCTTCTGCAATACTAGGAATTAGAGCGGCAATGCATGGATTTCAAGAGGTCAAAATGCTGTCTATAATACTGAAGTACCTGATTTTACAACTTAAGTCCTATTACTAGTCATAGTAATTAGTTATTTTTATTAGCATAAGGCGATAAATGTAGATCAAAAGAACAGAATAGTCTATAAATAAATGCATACATATTTCAATTAGTGTGGTTAAAATAATTCAGTGGGGAAAAATACTCTTTACAATAAATGTGGAAGAACAGGAGAAAATCTTTGTGATTTTGATTAAATAAAATCTTATACAAAGCATAAGTTTGGACAATAATGTATTTTACCAAAAGTTTTAAGTTGTCAATTTTTGTAAGACCCTAGGAAGAAAATGAAGTACCAAACCATGATGTGAGCTAGATTATTTGTATTCACTGTAAAGGTCTTTATTCAGAATACATCAGCTTCTCTCATGACTCAATTATTAAGAACACCCTTACTTTGTTACGCCATCAATTCTGCAAGGACAGGAAGAGATACTGCATGTCAGATTGAGCCATCAACAAGTACATGAAAAGCTGTTCAACATCGTAATAATCAAGGAAATGCCAGAAGCCCAGTGTGGCAACATTACATGTCCACTCGGAAAGCTAAAAATACAAACAAAAAACTGACAAGACCAAATGTCGCTGAGGATGTGGAGCAACTGGAATTCCTGAGCATCAGATGGGAGTGTAAAGTTCTATTATCACTTTGGGAAACAGTTTGGCAGTTTCTTAGAAAGTGAAATATACATTTACCATATGACCCAGCAATTCCACACTTGAGTGTTTATCCAAGAGAAAATGTATCCACACAAGAAAACTTGTGTGTGAATGTTCATTCCAGCTTTATTCATCACAGTTAAAAACTGGAACTGATCCAAATGTCCCATACTGGTGAGTGATAAGCAAATTGTTGTTTATCTGTACAATGGAATACTACTTGGTAATAACAAAGAGTGAACTATGCATGTGAACCGTGCAAAAACATGAACGAATCTCAGAAAACAAACATCATGCTGAGTGACAGAAGCCTGATATCATAGAGCACAAATTGTAGGATTCTATTTATAAGACATTCACACATAGGCAACACAGAACAGCACATAAAGACAGAGGCAAAGTCTGTGATGGTCTGAGAGAGAGCTACAGAAAATCAGGGAGGATCACAGGATCCTGCAATGTTCTTGGGAATGTAGAATTTTAAGTTTGGTTTGTGTACATGTGTTTATTAAATCTCTTGAACTATATACCTCCAATGAGTGTTTTGCAATGTCTGAAGTAGATACTTCAATAGAGCTAGTTGCTACCAACAAGTAACTAAGAAAGATCTGCACTATTAAGTAATGCAAAGAACTCTGCTGGCACTTGATAGGTTTCATTAAAAAAAAAAGAGAGACTCTCTCCTCTTTTCTGGTCTTCCTTTTTCAGCAAATTCAGAACTTTCTAAAAACTATGAAAAGAGGCCCTCCATAAGGAAGGAGCCTGCTCACAAACCTGTTAACCTGAATTACAAGTAATGCATGTCTTGTTCTCTACTTGTCTAATAGTGATTGTTTTAGAGCCAAAGGATTTTAATTAATGGACATTCTCGGGCAGTGATGTTTTTAAAGCTTAGGTATATTTTAGTAATAGTGAGATATTTTTATTTGCATCATGATAAGAACCAACAGGGGTGAGATGAAGTTATCTACTGTTTAAAACTACCCACTCTATGTAAAGGTCTTGAGGTGGGTGTTGGAGAAAGTAGAGTCTAATGAAAAGCATTGATTTATGAAGAATCTGCATGACCTCCTCAGGCTAAATAGTGATTAGATTTTGAGTCCACACCTAAACCAGCATTTCAGGGATCCTGACTTCTGTAAAAGTGGAGGAACTGTATGTTACCTTGAATACATCCTACGTATGGCACATGTAATACCTCAGAAGTCCTATTTTTATTTCTTCTGCAGAGCTGCCTTGCATTTGGCATCGAAAGCCCAACTATTCCACATATTGGGGGATAGTTGGCTTATTTTCTTTTTCATCATTTTACCATCCTTTAATGAATGACAATTCTTTGTGTCCACATATTTTAAAAAATGTAGCTTCAGATTATGGAAACAATGGTACAGATGCAGTCATCTCACCAGGCAACACACCTCCCACCACAGTGGGTTCACCTGTTGTGTACCGCATGCATTCCTCCATGAGCGTTTATTCTGTTTCCTTAGCTTTCAGCCATTTCTCAGCATCCCAGTTGTCTACAGTCAGAACTTTGAGAATGCTTTTAAATATTTTTTCCTCCCACCTTGTGGTAGTGAGTCTTTGGACAAATTCTTCACAATCACAAATATTTTTAGGATCGTGTCTGAAGGGTATATGTTGTGAGTAGTGCGCACACACGCATGCGTGTGAGCGTGTGTGTGTGTGTGTGTGTGTGTGTGTGTGTGTGTGTGTGTGTGTACCACAGGTTATTTTTATGAGACAGGTTGGATCTCTCAGTGGACATGAAGTTCACAAGTCATGATAGATTGCTGGTCAATGGTCTCCAGAGACTCTTCTGTTTCGTTCCCACTGTTCAGTTTAGAGGCTCACACAACCACACTCGGGTGTTACACATATGTCCTTTGATTGTACGACAGATACTTTACTGGGTGGCTCACCTCCTGAGCACTCACAACCCTTCTTATATGTGTTCTCTGATTTCTCTTTCCTAGGAATTGCCCTGGTTTGACACATTAGTCAATGACAGATCAATTATATTTTTTACTGTTCACAATCTTTTGTGCATGTTGATTGTATAATTTCAGTCTTTTCATTGCCTGGTGAAAAAATTACATTTGTAATCTAGCATCTAACTCCACATAATACTGGTCCCTCAATTTTATTTATCATTTCTTTTATTTATTTCATTTTAAAATTTTATTTTATTTTTTACCTAGTTATACAAGCTCAATGAGTAGGTATCCTCATCCCTCCTTCCTATTTCCTTCCCTTCCCCCCTTTTTTCCCCATCCTGGTTTCTCTACCCCATTCATCTCTCTCCTCTTTACTCCCTTCTGCCTCTCTCTTGGTGTATCCTACCTACTCCCTCCCCTCCTCCAGACCATCAGCGTATATGGGCCCTGAAGTTCCCTCTGGGTCATCTGTTCTATTGAAGGTTCAGGACTCTGTGGCATACCTTGGGGCCCTTCTTGAGCCTCCCACTAATATGGGAACTCTGTTACATCTGTCAACCCCTTGCCTCTAAAGATCCTACTGCCTAAAGCCATCTCCCCTGAGAACAGCACTAGTTTCTTATTCTGAAATCTACTATATTCTATTTGTCTACTATTTTTAAAATAAACCATGCAAAGTTCTGACACAAACTTTAGTTCCTCTCTTCTCTGTAAAATCTTTGATTTGAAAAGCTATTTATCACTCATTATTTCTTGTTGCAAGATCTGCTTGGCTCTTGATTCTCAGATTCCTCCATTCCCCACAGTCTGACATTTGTGCCTTGTTTTAAATCAATGTCTATCTAGACTTATTTTTGGGCCCCCATTGTCCTTACTTTCAAGATAAGATGCTTTCATTGAACATGTACCATGCTCATATTTAATGGCACTGATCCTTGATATATGCTATTATGTAAGTGCTATGAACATGGGAAGAGTTTCAAGATCTGCCCAAGAAGCATATTGATAACTCTGCTACATTTTCAAGCTCTCAGGCTTCTATTGAGGAGGTGAATTACCTTTCTCAGTTAGTGCTTAAAAATAGATTGGTCCCAGTGTGGATTCCATCTTCACGTGAGGTCTGACTCCCTGATCTCTGTAGACACACTGCCAAAGAGCCATTCTAGGAAACCAATGGCAATTATTTAGCAATTCTAGTGCAAATTTCTCATCTTTTAAAACAATCCATGATTTACTAGAAGAAATTGACCACAAAGAGCAATTATTCTCCTTCTTCTCCTAAACATTTTTCCATGAAGGGTTCATACTTGTTCTGTGATTTGTTCTTGATGATGCTGGTGGTAATTTCATTTGTCATAGCTAATTATATTGGTGAGGGTCAGGGCTTGAGATAATTATGAGCATTGTTATGTCAAACTATGTATCAGAATTTAAAAGAACTTATGTTCTGAGGATAGACATTTTTATAAAAACAGGAGCTGAAGCACTCACAGTAAAAATCTTATCCTTTTTGCAAGCACAGACTTGAGTAACAGAATTGCTCACCACTGATGCACAGCAAGAAATGCACACTTCTTATTTATGGGTGCTTTCAAGAAGAAAACATGGGCTATTAAGTAATATGCAAATTGCTAATAATCTAAGTTTGATTCACATTAGTGTCTTCTAGTAATTTCTAAATGCTGTGAACTTTCAGCAGTCTCCCAAAATATATGAAATCTACCACTAAAATATGTCCTCTCTAGCTGCCAACTCTGAAGATGGGTTCCTGTTCTATTCTCTACTTTTCTCAGCATATTGTTGAGAAGTGATATTCATACCCATTAGAGAAATGTGGTTGGAATTGTCGCAGTTATATATAACACATCAACACCTGCTTGTTTCTTCTCATTAAAAATGTGCTATGTACTGAGATCTGGTTGCATTTGAAAGGGTGAAAATGCATATCAAAAGCAAATCAAAGACTTCGTAAAAGAGCAGTGGTGCAAAGCTCCAAGAGCATCACTTTTCGAGGATGATGTATTGAAATCCGTCTTCTCTGTGAATCTTGGTGTGCAGCCTCTTTAACTGGTGAAGGCTCTCTCTCCTAACCTGATGGATTTTTAATGGATGTGTTGGAGAATGAGGTATAGGGCTTTCATTTATGCGACCTTTCTAGTGGAAGGTGAATAATGAGTGTATTCAACAAGCATCTTTTTGACTGCCACATCTTATTTTATATTGTTGTGGAATTCATTTAAAGGAGACTTGGACTGTGTTGGCATCTCCAATTTGCAGAAGGCTGAATAGTTCCAGATTTCTGAAACTTTCTTAGGATTTTTCAGCACGATGAAGTATAGGCATGACATCAAAAGTTTCCAGGATGTTTTATATTGCTAAAACATCATTTATTATGCATACTGTAAGATGCATATACAGATCTTGCATTCTTAAGATCCCAGACCCAGAAGGTGAGGAAGAGTTTTGGCAAATAGTGTCTTCAAGGCATCACAAGGCTGGGCATTCATGAGCCTATGGCAACTGTGTTTACTTCTGAGATACCTGCCAACATTTCATCATGGAAATGGGAAGCCATTGTGAGGCTACATCCCTCCCAGAGAGACGACTGAGGATTGATACTGGCTGTGGGCTGGGGAGCTTCTTTCTTCAGTTAAAACCACTAGTCTATCCTTAATACTTCAGTGAGTATTCATGGCAATCCAGGCAACCCAAATGAAACACAGTGGTCCACAAACAAAAAGACATGAAAGTAAGAGGGAGACTGTTTGGAAACAGGGCTTTAAATGGGAAAAGGAGCCGGAATGGTATCAAGTATAAGGGGTGAGATTTAAGTTCATAATAAACATATATGAAATTGCAAAAGAATATTTTTTCTTTTTTTTAAATATTTTTTATTATTATTATTTATTCAACTGTGTGCATGTGCGTGTGTATGTGCCCGTGCGTGTGTGTGTGTGTGTGTGTGTTTGTGTATGTGTAGAACCACGGATGAATTCGCGAACCACCATGGATGCCTCCACCTCCTTCTGCCCCGGGATTCACAGGCTCCGCCCTACCAGGACCAGAAGCGCAGGCCGCCCCCGCTTCCGCCTGGCGTCTATACGTGGGATCTGGGATCCGAACTCAGGACCTTCCGCCTGCAAGGCAGAGGCTTAACCCCTGAGCCACCTCTCCAGCCCTATTTTTTCTTTTATCACATGTGTGTATATGTGATTTGCATGTGAGTGGGTACACATGTGGGTGGGGGCACATGCACAAGGGGTTGCTTAAGTGCATGTACCTATGGAAGCCAAAAGTTGACATCAGGAATCATCCTGGGTTGCTCTTCTGCCTTATTGTTTTTTCTCAGGGAATTTCCAGGCTCTGGCTTCCAGAACCAGAATTACAGGCCACTGCCATATCCACCTATCATTTTTTACGAGGGATCTGGGTATTCAAATTCAGGTCCTTCTGCTTGTGAGGCAAATACTTTAACCACTGAACAATTTCCCCAGATCAAGAATAAAATTTTAAAATATATAATCATTTGAAATGTGAGTCATCCCCCACAGGCTCATATGTTTGAAGCTTCAGCTGTTGAGTAAGGTCATGGTACCTTTAAGAGGTAGCTTGCTGGAAGAAGGCAGTCCCTGGAAGTGGACCTTGAGGCTGATTAGCCCCACCCTACTTCTGTGAGAAATCTGCTCTTGCAGTTGGTGTTTTGTAGATCGCAGCCTTCTTGAAAGATGTGACTTAGACTGTCTCCAGCTTCTGCCAGCCAGCCGTGCTTTTTCTGCCAAAAAGACTATAGTCTCCCCTCTGGAATCATAAGCTGAATAAATCTCCCTCTTTCTTTAGGTTGCTTCAGTTTGAGTGTTGTCTCACAGCAACAGAGAAGAGTACCCAGTAGTATATATTTATTATATAAATATATAAATGTGCATATGTATAATGAAATATTTTGAATAGTGGGACAACTTAGTGATGAACAGGTTTTGTTTTAAACTTTGCATTTTTTTGCTTGACATAGACAGAAACCAGCAGCAATCACTGATAAAGGCTACATGCATGTGGATATGCACACACATACATGCACACATGCACCTTTTTGAAGTCAGTTCTCGACTTTCACTGTATGAGCTGCTGAGTTTTCAATTCTAGTTGTCGGGTGTGCTAGCAGGTGCCTTCAACTCGATGAACCTCACCAGGTCTTCTCTCTACATTTTTCATAAGCATTTGTTCTACTAGCTTATTTTCTGTTTCTTATAAAGTACATCAATACAGGCGAATTGAAGCTATGATAAGGAAACAAGAACGCATTGCAACAACAATAATGAAACAACAACAACAAAAAGATACGAGAAGGATTTTGTATTTTAAAATGTAGAAAAGTGGACTCAGTTCTAAACAAGACATGAAAATCAACCCCATCCCAAGGCTCAGGGGCCCAGGGTGGGGACTAGTGGTCTCATACAGTAGCTCTGGTCATGACAGGCTGGTGATGTCTGCTGCTACAAGACCTGCACAATATTTGACTGATCTACATTTCAGCGCGGATGAGGCAAGATCTTAAGAAATACTACACTTTCCTAAGAGGCTGCTGGAGTGAGGCTAGTGCCAAACAGAAAGGGAGTTCCTTACTCAATGATCTACTCATTTATGGGTTATCAATACCCCAACAGGGGCTCAGTCAACTGCCAGTGCAGACATCCGACATGAAGCTCATTGGGTTGCATGCAACAAATAACATGAAAAGTGGAAGGGACACAAGCTGGAAAGAATAATGTATGAAATGAAACAGGAGGGGGAATGGGAATGTGTAGTAAGTGGCGAAAGCGGATGCACTGTTTTAAGGTCTGAAAATATCAAAGAATTAAAAAAAAAAGAGGAGAGAGACTAACCACACAAACTACCTCAAAACTAAATGACTATTATGTAGTTGTGTCAGTTTCTTACCCATGATAAAGTGGAGGGGGCTTTGGTAGTCACTCAGGTGTTGAATTCCTTCTGTGATTAGGCTCTTCTACCCTTCAAGTTCTTGAAAACCTTCTCCGTGGGCCAGTAGCAGGAGAGTCATCTTAAGACTTATTTGGGGGAACTTTCATGCACAAGACTTTGGCTAGAAAGAGGTCTGTCTGTGATACCGACCACGATGTAACTACAAAAGAGACAGAACAATCAGCTGTGTGGTGTGACCAGGACTCGTGATACTGTTTAGTAGACAACTGATGATCAGAGATCCTTGAATTGAAAAGACGATGTCAGAATGATAGAGAAAAAGAGAAGGGCTAACAAGCCAAGCCTGCTTCTGCTGTGAAATTAGAATGGTTCATTCATTGAGCTGCTTGGTTAGGGAGATGCAGTCCCCTCCCCGCATTTACCCATCCACGAGCATGGTGCTGTTTGTTGCCAATGAAAACATATCAAGCTGTATGGGCTGACTTTCGCTCCCAATTCTCCACTTTTCGTTGGGGGGGGGGATGGATTGATTGACAACTCTTTGCTAAGTCCATGAATTCTCAGGCTGAAGGAACTATTATTCTTCAGTGTGGAGACATCTGTCCCTCAAGACAACACTCTCGGAAGGTCAAACATATAGTTAAAATAGTTCCCAAATAAACATCCTGATATATTCATAATAGCAAGCAAGACACTACCCGGTGCTGTAGAGCTATGAAGGAAAAAATAGGGGTCATACTCCTTTAAATAAAATGTGGCATATTTTCTACTAAAATGAATTTTTTTGAAATAATAGGTAAGCTGTCCTTGTTATTCATAAACATCTTATTTATGCATCTTCACTGTTGTGATAAATTAGCTGGGTTTGTTTTATATTTCCCTACAGTTTACTTTAAATAATCCTTCACAGTCGTTCACCACAAGACCACATAAGGTTCTTTTTTTAATACCTAGAATGCTGAAATAGCGTTTTGAGCACAGACTGCCATGCATAACAAGTGTATTATTTCTGCTTGGGAATGCCATGCAAAACTTCTCGCATTGTCTGCTTGTCATTTCATTCTTTAAAGCTGCTCTGTATTTTGCATAGCAATATTCTTCGAACTTTCCACCCAGACACCTCTACTGCTCTCCCTCCCTTACACTCCACAGTGACCACAGGCTCCCATAACCATTCCCTCAACAGTAATCACTGACCACACTAGTTTTAACATGAACACAAGACATGGGCTGCAGTCTTTTCCACTGAAATCATCTCTTTAGTTTCTCCACCAAACCTATTTATACTACTCTGTGCTTTGTTTATTCAATCCACCTACCTCACCAAGGTTGAGAATACAGAATCAATAGTGTATGACTTTTAGATAAATTTTGAAAAAAAAACAACTAAATGCTAATTTTGAATTCTCACTTGCCACCACCCAGTACAATCCTTTCTGTGCCATTACTCAACATTGTCATCTCTACTTGTCATGATCACAGGTGATATAGCAACTTAAGGAGGAGTGTTTGACCTACTGGTGTGTTGCTTTAGATGTGTCTTCTTGTATTACAGACCTGATTGATTCTGAAGAACATAAAAATATAAAAGCACTTATTCTTCTTTTATAGTATACCTTGTGAAAGCAATAGAGAATTTTATGAAGTCATTTATCCAAAAGACTATATTGGGTACCAAGTTAGTGGAGGTGACAAGGTAATAAGAACATGGCTCATGTAGGTGACAGTCTGTCAGGAAGTGCCAGCGGCATTATACTTTAGCATGCAACATGATGAAGGTGGGAGAGAATGAGCAGGGTGCAGGATGGTCTTTGTGGCTATCGCTGCTCTTACCTGCTGCTCCTTCCTCCTCTAGTGATGGTTGATCTTACTTTCTAAAGTATCATATGCCCTTGGGTCATATCTGCCCACCTTCCTCCTAGAGCCAACAGGAATCTTTTCTGAATCCCACATTCCTCCAGTATCTATCACAAAGCTTGTTGTGCATCCTGTATCTTTCCTACTATACATCCCACTGGGGTCCTTTTCCATGTCAAGCCTTGAGTCTAGAGTCATTTCTTACTCATTTTGTGTCACTATTGCTCAGCAGACTTGAAGAGTCAGTGCTATTAGCTCTGTTATGTATTTATATGAACTAAATACTTGAAAGAAAATAGAGAGAATACAGTTTTACCTATCATCAGAAAAAATTAAATTTTTGGACTGGACAGAAATTGTGTTAAGAAAATATAGGAAATAGTGAAAGTAAGAATAATATAGATGGAAGAGGAGAGATAGGAGCAGGGGATAAGAACAAGTATATTACACACACAAAAAGAAAGACCAAGCACTATTGAACCCAGAGACTCAGACACTTGCTGTGAGGGTAGACACTGCTGTGAGGGTAGACGCTGCTGGCAAGGTTGGGAGGATTTCACAAAGATTTTCACACGGAGTGTGGCCATCTTTACAAGGAAGCACTGGCCCTCGCCTTTCTGTTGATTGACTCTAACTGAAGAAAATTTCCAGTTCACAGAAAAATTGAGAGAAAGGAACCAAGAGGTCGCGTTTACTCTGGACACTTACAGCTGACTCTCCCCCACTGGGTTGGAGCATTTGGGGTAAGGACGTCTGCATTATTATAAATTGTTATTTAAAGTCCATATTTTATGTTCAGGTTCGTTCTCGATGTCTTTCCATATGTACCAGTGCATCATACAAAATGGTCTTACTTATGTAAGACTCCACATATTCATCTCTCTCATCCTAACCTTATAAAACCTCTTATTCTTTCATCTCCCCAGAATTGTAACTTTTCAGGAATGTTGCTGGTTTCTTTCACTTGGTGATATGCAAATGCCCACTGTGGTTTTTCATGGCTCCATAGCAATTTTTTTTAGTGCTCGATAATATTCCCTGGCTTAGATATACCACAACTCGCCCATGCACCTATGAAAGGACATCTTGGTTGTTTTCTAGTTTGGAATTAGGAATAAAATTACTATAACCATCTTCATGACAGTTTTCATGTAGTGCAATTTTTCAGCTCTTCTGGCTACAAACTAAGGAATATGACTGCTGGAGAATATGGTAAGACTATGTTTAGCTCTTCAGAAGATATCTGAACATCTTAAAGCTGTGTAGAAGAGTTTCTCTTGCTCTTACTAGAAAATGCTGTTAATGGTGCTCTAGATTGTGGACCTATGAACAGGTGCCTAATGGTGCCTAAATTTTGTACAGCCAGAGTCTTGCAATAGAAAAGTATCCACAGCCACAAAATATGCATAGTTGCATAAACAAACAATATTGCTACTTTAGGTTCTTAGACTACTTAAAAGTCACCTACTGGAACACTTAAAGCAAATTATCTGCTTTAGTCTTTGCACTACCCATGTTTAGAGCTAAGAAATATTTGTAGTATCTCTTTTAATTTCAGAGTAAATCTAAGTAATGAGTTTAACGAGAGAGGAGGTGAGAAAGTGAATGTCCAGGAGAAGGTCACACAGCATCATGGATTCACTTAGTCTAAAGCTGTTGTTGTAATGATCTTTGCTTTAGGTGCATCATGTTCCCCTCCTGTATGATTCTGCTCTTTTGGTCCTCAATTGATGGAGCTCTTGGACTGTCGTTCTGCAGATCTTTTTCATAGATGCTTTTCAGTGTCCAGAATGAGCCCATGCTGCATAGCCATCACTCAGTGGGTCTTTTCTAAAGAGGAAAGGGCATCTGGACATGCTGGCAGGAAACAGGTTAAACCTATTTCATAATTCTTTGGGGGTATGCGTGTGTGCATGTGTGTGTGTATGTGTATGTGTGCCATGGTGTTCTTGTGAGGGGAGGTGTAGGGGCCATGTGTAAGGAGGTCAGGTATCACCTTTCCAGATTGAGGCAGGATCTGCTCTCCACTGTGCAAGTCAGTTTGACTGGCTGACAATTTTCTGGAGATTCTCCTGTATCTACTTCCCATTTTGCATAGACATGCTAGTATTATAGACACATACATTCCTATGTCCATTTTTATGTGAATTCTGGGAATTTAAGTTCACCTACTGAGCCGCATCTCCCCCAGACACTATTCAATGATTTTTGTGTAGAAATTACTCTCCACATGCAAAGTAAATTTGATAAGGGAACTCTTTCTTTCATATGCAACTTTCTTATTTTACCTGAGGTGATCGTGCTGAACACCAAAGCCAAGGCAGCAGACGTGCCACTGTTCCCACCTCCACAACAGCCACCGCCAGGCAACGCTATCAACCAGGTTCTAACTGTCTGCCATCAGGGTTGCTCTATGTGATCAACAGAAAAATGCAAAGCTGATAGTAAATCAATTCTGGAGCCATTTATGAAAGCTGTTTTCTTATCTCCAACTGCATATTTTAACTGTCTATCATATATTTAATATCTATGTATCTACTATCTATCTTTCTATTTATTATCTGTCTGTCTGTCTGTCATTTACTGTTTTCTATCATTTACTATTTATCTTATATTTTTATCTAACTTTTATCTATCTCTCCCCTATCTACTTTCTGTCTGTCATTAATAATCTATATATCATCTTCTATTTATCTATAATCTATCTAGCAGTCAATCTATCTATTATTTGTAAAAAATCTCTATCAATTCAAATAGGTCATTCATTTACCTTTCTACTTATCATCATCTTTCTATCTACTGTTTTCTTATCTATTCATCAAACTCTCTATCATTTGTTTTCCAGGTATCATGTTCTCTTTATCTATTATTTATCTATCTATCTCTATTTTGTTTATCTAGATTTATGATTTATCATCTATCTACATTCTATAATCTGTCCATCTATATATCATCTCTCTATCTAACCATCATCTATTTCTCTGCCTCTTTACTCATCTCTATCTTTGATCACAAATATGCAGAACTCTTACTGCTATGTTATGTAAAAGAAACTTTAGCTGATGAATATGAGGAACTGAGGCTTCTAGTCAACCGCTAAGTCTGTAGCTGCTAACAGCTGCTTTGAGTGGCACATGGCACGTGTAGCGTCTTCATCTCCTTGAAGACTTCGTATTATTAAAGCCTTTGAAGAAATCTAGCCCATAACCTCAAGAGATTCTCTGAGCTGCAATCATGCATTTAAGCTGCTTCCAAACTTCCAACTCATAGAAACTGAGAAAATGAGCATTTGCTATTTTAATCTGTTAAGTTTTGAGGTGATTTGTTATGCAAGAATAAGTAGTTAACTTGATCATGATGTTCTTTGACTCTTCTCTCTCTGTTCTGTGTGTGTGTGTGTGTGTGTGTGTGAGAGAGAGAGAGAGAGAGAGAGAGAGAGAGATAGTACCTGAACACTCGTGCCTTTAGAAACCCAAGGGAACATTAGAACTCGTTCTTAATTTTCTACTTTCTTATTGCTTTGCTCTAGCATTTCCTAGACTCCACCTCTTCAGGGCTAGAATCAAAAATCATTACCATTGCTACCTGGCTTTTTTATGTCTGATCTAGGATGTAAACTCAGGACCTACTGCTTTTGAGGTAAAGGTTTTAACCCTGAGCTGCCTCTTTTTATTCTAAGGCTACCTTGGAATTTTTCAACATCAGCCGTCAGGCAGTTGCTGTCATTGACTGAAACTGGCTGAGGTCAAATCTTGCCTAACCAAGAACTGATCTTCAGCAGAACCTGCTAAATTGTGTTTCATCCCAACACATGCTAATACCAAGTGTTACTAATTAGATTGTGAGGGATCCATAACTATTCAAACCTAGCATAAGGTGGCTGAAGAAGCCACACACTTAGGTTACTTTAGGACTGAAGTCACAAGAGCAGAAGAAACCTGGAGGTTTAGTCCATCACAAAAGGAAGCCACATGGAGGGATGAAAGCCAAATATCACTGTGATAAGTCTTATACAGCTTTCTATGGTACATTATTCAACTTTTCAAGAATGATCAGTCAACAAGGATTGTTATCAAGAGTCACATCCTAAAGTGCAATCTTTCCAGAATTTTCTTTGGTCAGTAATAGATTGTGGGAAGATATGGCTGGGTATGAAAACAACGTTGTGTTACTCAGCAACTCAAGAATGCTTTCCTTTAAAACTTTGTCATTTCAACATCATGTTGTATTGTCTATTTCTTCATTGATTTGCATGAACTTTTTGGGAGACCCCCTTTCTGTTTCTCCTTATACTACATCTTAAGTTAACATCTTCTATAAGCTAAAGAATTCTCCAAGGCAAGAATAGTTATGCAGAGAGATTAAATAGAATATCATTCCATGTGGGAGTTTCTAGAAATAGAAAGTGTAGAATGTTCTATTCTGGGATTTTTATGTTTTCTTCCAGAAGTTTCTTTCATTATTGAGCTCATTATTATAGATGGGCTTCAAGCAATTTCACTGGGGGTCATGAGGCTGCATAAGGAATGAAAACTGGTTTGCTATGATCATTTCTAAATTTTCAGAAAGAGAATTGGTACTCATCTTTTACAGAGCCAAGCAGAAATTTCATGAATTCAACAAGAATTCAAAACAATGTGCTATTCATTCAGAAAATCTTTGGCAACTTAATGCATATACATGTAGAGTTTTCATTCAATAGACGTTTAATGGTTGCAGTTGATTGAATGAAGCAGTAATGAAGCAGAGGAAGTAAGGAGAGCATTTAGTAGATTTTCCTGGAAGAGCAGTAATGATAGAGAGGAGAAAGAAGGGGCAATGGTGTCATCTGGGGGCACTGTGAATGGTTCTGCCCTACAGTACTTTGCACACGACCCCGATATGACCCTGAGAGGAATGAAAAAGACTGGCATAACTAAGCAGAAGAAATCATCCTTCCTCACATAACTTAGTTCAGAATAAGTGGGAAGAACCTTTACATTATGAATTTTGCAGCAACAAAACTTATTCAGTGGTTTCTTAAAGCCCTGGAGAAATTACTGTTATTTTCGTCTTTAGGTCAACACTGGCTTTGAATGCTAGCATGAGAAAGTTTGACGATTCCTCTCTATTCTTTCTCTCTCACACATACCCTTGCACCCTAGCCCCCTAACACTGGAAATCTTTGTACTTCAGACGCCAATTGAGTGTGCTTGCCATGGAGAAAGTTCTTACCGTGCTCACTTTTCCCTTTTCTTCTAATGCACAAAGTTGGAGTCAGACCTCTGGCCAATAACACGGCATTGATGAATCCCTACACTGTTCAGCATATAAAATATTTATACTTAGATAATGCTGGACTAAGTAGTCAGCAGAGTATTTTACAGCACAGAAGCCAAATACCTCTAGGAAAAGGTTGATCATGCTCACAAAGCCCCTCTTCAGAGACAACAGGATTACTTTTTTAAACTGCTGTGTACTGCCTGCTTAAATTATGGTTGGTATACTGGACAGAGGGAAAATTTTACTTCTTATGCACTTACTTACTTGCTCTTACCATTATCAAAGATTTCAGTTTTTGGATGGGAGGGGTAGATTTCAAACAGTAGGCGAGAGTTCCTTTCCTTAGGAATCAAGCCATGCCTGCTTTGACCCCCAGAATGACCTTGGGTGGGAAATTGGGGCAGAGCCTTGGCATCATTTGGAATTGTGGAAAGAAGACCTGCGCTTTGATGTCGAGGACACTCGGAGAAAAGCAAAGGACAATGAGAAAAGCGCCGAGACAGCAGGTCCGCTGACCCCAGACGAGACTTGCCAGGTCCTCGCGGCCCAGCCTCGCAGCCGTGTCCTCTCCGTCAGCAGCCAGGGGCAGGAAGGGCTTTCCTTTTAGTTGAAAGCAGAGAGTGAGCCGAGCAGGCGGTTCAGAGGGTCATTAGAAAGCATCAAAGGAGGCAGCCTCATGATGGTAATAAGACGGCTGTGAGGAAATAAAGTGGGCATTGATCTGCACTATCGAGTGTGACATTTTAACCGAAGCTAAAAGCCAAGAGCAAATCTAGCCCCGTATTCATCTGCCTGCCTGTTTTAGTAAATTGTCTTCCCTTCCCCCCAGACCACTGGTCTCAGAGGTCACTTCATATTAGCTGGCTTGTTAATACTGAAGCAATCAATACTTAATCAACAAGTAATGGGATTTTGCAGTCATCCTGTATGATCTTTCAATAAAGCCCCGAATCCATCTCGGTCCATTCCAAGCCTGACGAAAGGTGCGCAGTTGCCGCAGACCCTGGATTTGATGGTCTAATGCTCTTCGGCTGATCTGCATCTTATTAAGACGCCAGGCAGCCACTGTCCTTCACCCCTTTGTTTCCTGATCCCCACAGAGCACAGCGTGGCACCGAGTCCTGGCAGCCAAGGTTTTACATGCCTCAGTAAGAAAACTCAGATTTCTTTTCAGCATATGGCTTAGGCCTCCTTGGTAATGTCATGTAATTAAAAAGTGCATAAATATAGAACTGGGGAGAGAAGTGTGTCAGCAAAAAGGGGAAATCCTACAAGGGGCTATGACTGTTTTAATATATAATATTAAGCCAGGGAGCTGGAATCCCCATATATACCAATTACTGAACACCCCGGCTGCCCAGGTTCAACACTGAATGAACTCCATGCTTGATAGAGAGGAGGCACAGGGATGACTTTGGTTCTAGACAAAAAGGATACCTGGATACTATTCAGAGGAAAACTGGTTTGGTACCACAAGACTTAGCGCCCTGTATGTTTGTGGTATCTTTGAAGTGGACTTTCTTGAGGCCTAGGGGGATTATACAGTCAGGGAGACTGAGCTCTCAGGGGAAGGTCTCGTATCGTAATCCTGACAGATTCCCCTCAGATGATTTTCTTTTGTGAGTTAAACTTTAGTGACTGTCTGACCTTTCTGTTTCCAGGCTTTGAAAGTGGATCAGAGCAATGTTTGTCCCAATGGTGACAACTAAGGTTGATACAAGTCAATAAAGGATGAAAAATAAAAACTAGAATACTAGTTTAGTAATATACCTTGCAAGTAAATAACATGTCAAGTAATTGGGCCAATGGCAATGTTAGTAGCTATCTTTTTTTAGAAGAAGTTCTATTATGAGAAAATAGATTGTCGATCAATTTGAAATTCAGGGGAGTTAGTGCTGGTAATCTGGGCAACAGGATTCTGGCCCTGTGGTATATAGAACCCACAACAGGCCATGCTTGCTATTCTGTGTGTATGACCAAGAGGACCGTGCATGCGAGTGCCCTGAATGACCAAGAGGACCGTGCATGCAAGTGCCCTGTCTCCTACGTGTGCTGCTTTTCGGCAATTTGATATAGCAGGTATGATCAACATAGTCATTGTTCAGATACACAGAATGAAATGCAGAAAGTGCTTTTCTGGAAACTAGGTGCCTAACACATAGGAGAGCAGAGATCTATTCCACACAGAGAACCATAAACAGTACTCTATTGGGGCACTGCTGTTTACAAGTTGTAGGACAATGAAAATTGCCTTTAAAATCTTTCAACCTCCAGACTCAGTTCCCTAGTCAGTAAAGCAGGAATGGTGATCAGTCCTGTTCCTTGAATTAAGATCAGCGGGGTGAAGAATCTGGCTGAGATACTCTCTAGGAAACCCTTATGTGGTCCTTATCAGCCTCATACAATAATTTACCCCTTCTTCTCTTGTTTGATGACTTCTGTCAACAGTTGTTCTGCAACACACCTTTGCTTTAGTTAAGGGCTAGCCTGGTATTCTATTAGATAAGGCAGCCTTCCTTTAGCCAAGTTTCTCATTTCAGTTACATAATACTAGCTCGTGAGAGGTATTGGATAGTTTCTGTTTTATTTTTTTATTGATAGTTTATTTTCTGAAGGAAAAAAAGAACAAAGCATTTTCCCAGGTAGACTAATGGAAGCTCTGAGTAGCAAGTTGTTATCTAAAATATTATATAGTTTTGACTTTGCATTACATATGTACAGTAGTTGGGGCCCAACAGAGATGAGAGATAGATAGATGATAGGTAGATAGATGACAGAGATGAGCGATAGATAGATGGAAGATAGATAGATAGATAGATGAATAAACAGAGAGAGGAAGAGAGAGAGCGAGGTAGCAGAGAGGTAAGATTCTCTGATTTATAGATGCTGAGAATTTCACAAATAATTTGTCTACGGCTAGGGGCCTAGAGCAAAGGTAGTGTTGCAATTCAGTTTGATCACAAAGAACTGACAACTGGAGGGGCTGCTATCACAATATCCTGAGCCCAAAAGTCTGAGAACTCAAAACTGGTATTTTAGGGCCAGAAGAAAGAGATCTTCCAACCTCGAGACAGTAACTTGATCTTTTTTCACCTTTTTAAATTTTGTTTAGGCTCTCAAGGGATTGATGTACTTGGTCACATTGGCCAGGGCACCATTCTTTACTTGATTCACTGACTTAGACGTTAATATCCTCCAAATACACCTTTACAGATAAACTAAGGTACTAAGATACAAAGTTTCACCAGCTTTCTGGGCAGCTACCTCCACCCACTCAAATAAAGCTAATACTCATAACCAACTTTTGACTTTGTTGATTTTTCTCTATTGATTTTCTGTTTTCCATTTCATTGGTTTCTGCTGTAATTTTATTATTTCTTTTCTTCTCCTTACTTTGGATTTTATTTGCTCAAATTGGGTTTCTATTTTTTTTTTAATTTGTGCTCTGGCAATACCAACTTTCTGTCCATATTTGACCTTAATTATGATGCTAGTTCCATCTTTCCAAAACTATGCTTTTGTCTCATAACATCACTTATATTGTGTTTCTCAAAGGCTGACTTGTTATATTAGATGAAAAAGAACTGTGGAACAGAGGCTTATAGCATACAATAATAAGGTGTGTGAGAGGGGAGACATGCAGTTGTCCCATGACTAACTCATTCTCTCGCTGAGCCTGTTCCCTCAGACTAAGGCATTCACTCTCTCTTCTCAATATCTTGGTCCCTATTTGGAACAGGATGACTAGAGAGATAGAGAGGGCCATTTCCCTTCCATCTGTCATTCAGACTCTGAAATAACCCAGTGAGGTAGGCTCTGATAAAGAGTTTTTCCTGAGGGAATGTCCAGTTTAAAACAGAATGCTCTGGCATGTTTATAAATAGTTCAGTTCTGCTCCCCCTATGGGAACCACAGAGGTTTTTCTCTGATATTCACTGTGGACTCCCAGCAGAACTCCCAGTGTAGAGTATGCTATGACTGACTATATACCTCTCAACTTGATCTTTTCTGTATATCACACAAATCATAATATTTTGCTATAAGCATACAAGATAAGATCCCTCCTCTTGACAAAATTTTAAGTGCATGACAAAGTATTTTTGACTCTAAGTATGTCTAGGATGCCTAGCAATTATTCATTTTAAGTGAAAGTTAAAGCTTTTTTCTTTTCCTGCTTGCACGCTTGTGTATGTATTAGAAAACACTAGATGTGTCTATGGAGGCCATAGGTGACTTCAGGAATCACATATATTTCTCTACATCCTTTATACTTTGCTCTGTATTTATCATAAAAAAAGAAAACTTCATGAGACACCACCCCTTTCTGAGGGTATATCAAGGATTAAGGTTGGCTATGGGGAGCATAACTACTTTTTTCAGTGGTATACCCACTAATATTTCTTTCATGCCCTAGCAAGTGTCCATGCACCTATCAATGCATGTTAATTCAGTAAACACCAATGAAACTCAATAACTACACACACAAACACACACACACACACAGAGAGAGAGAGAGAGAGAGAGAGAGAGAGAGAGAGAGAGAGAGAGAGAGAGAGAGAGACAGATATGAAAGTAGAAAGGAGACTGGATGAGAAGAAAAGAAAGAAGCAGGATAGAATCAGGTCATATTGGGCAAAAATAATTTAAATTCATTGTATTCATCTATTAAAGTTTTAAAGGATAAAAGTTAAAACAAAGAAGTTTGATTCTTTGAAAATATTCATCTGCCTGTGTAATTTTGAGAGCAGGAATTTTCTTGAAATATCACTTCTCTGATAGATCCAAAGAGTTTTGACCCTCCCCCCCTTTTTTTTTATTTACTGTGCCAGCTGCAGGTGTCAGCTAGACAAGTGGAGTTTGAGGCTTTGAGCACATCTGTGAGGAATCTGTAGTTAAGAGAATCCCTAAATAATCCTACAGGACATTGTCTAAGTATTAAAGGAAGATCTAGCTCGGTGGTTGAGATGTTCCCTGAGCAGCTGGGTAAGACACAGAGAGCTGGTTCACTATTTCGTTACTTTGGCACATGGGGATGCAGGAAATGTGTCCTCGCTTGGCTCTGTGTGTGGGTATGGTCTGCCCAGTTTCCTTGGTGCCTGATGCTGGTATGAACTCTTCTGCCAAGTTGAACTATGAACTATAACCAGAAACGTAAGCTGAAATAAACCCCTTCTTCTCCTAAGTCATTTGGTTATATATTTATAAATAACGTGAAGAAAAACAACAATAATTAAGCTTGGATACACTGACAACTTCCACAATGCTTAAAGTCCAAAGTACCATTTTGGTTTATGATTTTATAATTCATATGAGCCATGACATTAGCTTTTTATTACCTTCCTTTGCATGTGAACAAATGAAACATGTACAAAATGGAGATAGAATTTAAATTATAACCTAGACTTTCTGAATAGGGAGAAATGATTTTCCAACTTCACCTATCCTGGTAGCCATGAAAGGAGAAAACAATATGCTCATTGTCTCTCATTCAAGGTTGAGCTTTGATATTTCAAGTTGGGTTACATACTGCATGGAGTTGGAGATAAGAAAGGCCAGGCATATTCTACCTATATCCCTCTTCTTAATAATATTGGAAACATTTTTTCACTTTTGCCTACTTCCCCAGAAATCCTGATGATCTTTTGACTCTTTGATCATGTCTGAGACTACCTCTCTTCGGTTTGTCTTTTAGGAAACTGTACCTTTATGACTGACACTTGCCTATCACCTTGTCATGTCAACCTCAGAAACCTAAAGGTTTGTTACATGCTCTAGAGGATCTTGGAGTTGTCTGTCTTTTGGAAACTTCAAACCCTTTCAAGATGCTACACTATATGCCCTGCCATGACTGTGACTCTCACATAGAAACATTAGGCTATGCACAATTGTAGCTTACTTTTTAAGTATGTGATGAGAGAGAGAGAAGAGAGAGAGAGAAAGAGAGAGAGAGATATTCATGCCTTGGCATACACCTGGAGGTCAGAGAACAAAACTTTTGAAACTTAGTTATCTCCTTCCACTATACAGACCTTCAAGTATTGATTCACATGAACAAATTTGCAAGCTGGCACCTTGCCGACTGAACTATCTCCCCAATCACTATTGGCTCTCTCTGATATGAGCTATGAGTAGAAATAGGTTTATATTTCGGAAAGGGATTGTGGCAAATTCAGTAATTAGAGTGAACACTACATGTGAACATAAATAAATGCCATACTCTCCAAGTGATAATGACAGCACTTAACTCTTCATCTGTATACATTCTCTGATCAAAATACCAAATTACCATTTACTAGAATACCTACAGCCTTTGCTCAGAAGCTTTTGTAAGCATTCTAAATAAGTCCCTCCAGTCACCCATTTAGAAGAGGTTACTGAAGGGAAATAAAGGAAAGTCCTCGGGTAGCTTGGATCATTGAGACAGGAACCCAAAAACCAATCAGTGAAGACATTTAGTCTTGATTTACTTTAGTCTGTGGTCTAGAGGCTCAAACTGAATTTTTCTCTTTTCAACAACTGTCAAGTGCTTCAGGTTTTCAGAGCGCCCTCCCAAACCCGGCTTCTACTCCCTGACCTGCTCTAGGTAGAGCAAGCTGATAGGTCGGCTGCTTCAGTGTAGCTTCCCCCAATTGCTTCTGATTGGCTAAAGATAACATCTATCAGAGCTCAGAAGACGAGGCACGAGTAAGGCAGAAACATATTCCTTGTATACTGTCTCACGGTGGGGTGAATAACTTTCTTTCCTCAAGATCACATCTCATATTAACATTACCCTCACTTTCTACTAAGGCCTGTCTGTGGGGCTCTGGAAGACCCACTCCCTCCTTTGCTCAGTCAGGCTTGAGCTTAGCGATCCCTCATCATCATCGCCAGTCCCAGGCACGGCACATGCTTTTCACTTTTCATGATCTTGCCACTTGAATAGCCCCCCTGATTCAAGTTTGGAACATCATTCTCTTTGAAAGTACTGGTACTGTACCTAAAGGACATCATGCTCATAACAACGGAAAGAAGAAGAAGTGCACGAGGGTTCAAAATTGAAGAAAAATTTTCGAGGGTTTTCTGAAAGGAAAATAGAAGCTAAATGCTATTATAGACTACCTTCTAACTTGACGGAAGTCTGATGTGAGCTTTCAGTAGAATATATGTTTATATTTTGGAAGGGGATGGTGGTAAACTTAGAAATTAGGATGAGCATCACATGTGGAAATAAATGAAGCTATGAATGGCATACTTCTTAAGTGATTATGGAAAAGACCCAACTCTTAATTTGGATAAATTGCTAACAACCCAACTTAGCACACCCATTTGCGGTAATCATTATTTTGCTGACTTGGCTCTATGTCTGGATTGCATTTCAATAGTGGATGCGAAGCCTATAAGCACTTAAGGATTTTCTTGCTAAGCATCTTCCTATTCACAGGGAGCCTAAACACAAAATCAGAACGCCAATGCCTGAGCTATATTTCTAGTTGAACACTTAGGACTTTGGAAGTCTTAAACGCTACCCAGTGTCTTTTCGATCAGTCACCAGAAGCTGACTTCTTCCAAACCTAAAGCCATTAACTGATTGCCTTGTTGTCACAGTGAGTCACATTCAGTTAGGATGCCCCACCCCAGCATGGACACGCTGCATGTTGTGATGTCCACATGCACAGAAATCCAGTCCAAGCACTTCCAGAAGTCTTGCTGAGGACCTGCTGCATTAACAAGCCAGGATATCCTAATTGAATGAGAGAATTTAGAAATATTAGACTTAGTTGGTGAATTCTGGTTCTGTGTCTGTGACTAAGCAACTGGCACATTGTCATTTAACCACCTGGACTTTTGTTTCTTTATCAATAAAGTGGAACATTTGCTGAATCTATTTTCCAAACTGATACCATTTCCTCCAAGTGTTTGTGAGCTTACTCAGTGCCTCTTAAGAAGTGTCTAGAGCACACCATGGTATGCTTTCACATGCTTAGATGTCTGGAGGTAGTCAAAGAAAGATTTCTGAATTCTAAACATAGGCAGCCTGTCCCCCAAACACAATGATGCCCTCCTCCGCTCTCCAGAAACCAAATTCATCTATTGGCTTAATATCAGCTTGACCCTCCAAGGCCTTGTCTGTGTTGCA
Organism: Typhlomys cinereus; assembly: GCA_023101885.1. Taxonomy (NCBI): domain Eukaryota; kingdom Metazoa; phylum Chordata; class Mammalia; order Rodentia; family Platacanthomyidae; genus Typhlomys; species Typhlomys cinereus. The sequence continues at coordinate 95,857 of JALPQD010000205.1, read as the reverse complement.
GGCCAACTTTGATTTCATTTTCAGCTGAGTTGTCTATTTTTCTCTGATATGATAGTTTATATAGCAAACTTGAAGGTATTCTGAAATTGGTCTGGGCAGTGTTGTTTTAGCAGGGGCCTTGAACTCCAATGGAAGAAGGGCAATCATGCATTCTGCATGTATTTCACAAGAGATGACAATCTGTAGCTAATGCCTCTGAGCCTGCATTCCAAAGACACCTTTAACTGGGAATAGCTCAAACGGAGAGAAGGGCAAAGCGAGGAAAATGAACATCTGGCAGGGTCAAGAGTGGTGAGTTGCGCCCACCACCAAGCATGTCCTGATTAAATATTTCATGCGTCCCCCAGTCAGACATCACCTACCTCTCAGCTGTTCTCTTCAGCAGGGATAAATTCACCTTTACAGGAGGATGCATTAGCAGCAGGTTAATAAGTTACACACAACGTTTGTTTTCAGTGACCTGCGTAATCCCCCTCTTGCTTCTCTTTTCCATCCCATACTCTTTTTCCATCCCTTGTACTCTCTTTCTTTCCACTTGCTGGACTACCCATGCCTGTTATTGGAAACATATCATACCCATAATGAATGGGTTAAAATCCATACTCTCTACATAAGGAAGGTCTTACACACCGAGTTCTTGGCTTTGAGACCTACTATCACTGACCACCAGCCTAACTGGACAAAAGACCCGTAGCATGTTTGCACATTGGTGATCTTTTTTCTTATGCTGAATTCTTAGTTATGATATTAAGTGACTAAACTCATTGTGACTGTATCTGTTGGTGGACTATTTGATTGATTACACCCCATCATCTTGAACCTGATAGAGCTTTCCCCCATTGTTATTTTTGTCAGATATTACTATTGTTATTACCATCATTTCAGGTGACATTTACATGGTGTGCTTTGGCTTTATTTTTAACCTAATAATATGGATGTGTTTAGGAGATCTCTTTAGAGTAGCACATAAATTTATCTGCTCATCAATTTAATAATCTCCATATTTTAATTTTGATTATGTACTTGCTATGCATATTCACTTCTATTGCACTGACTTATTTTATTTACTGATATGTGTGAGTCATTTCCACAACCAGATTTGTGCTTTTAGCTTTCAAGCATGTTCTTTCACTTCATTTCAACTTTCTGTTAGATTGAAGGAAGACTTTATATTTTTCTCTAAATCTCACCAGACACTTTATACTTCTCCCTGATGAGATGGGATGTGTACATTGAAATTTAATATAATGAGTATTGATAATTTTATGAAATACTTGCATGGCTAAAACTTCAGGAATCTATTGGAAGCAATTCTAGCTTTTTTTTTTAATTGAAGGATTAGTCCAACTTAGCTACCATTAAGCATTCCATTTTTGTTTTACTTTATACAATCATAATTTCACTTAGATAAATTATTAAGTCTTATATGAGATTTCAAAAAATGATTTTAAATTTTTTACTTCAATTCATGTCTGTGATCCTTATAGTTTACTTTTCTTTTAAATATTCCTTAAGCTTACATAAACCAGCCCTAAAGAACACACAGTGAGGCAATTTTTAAAATAAGGACTTGAGTAGGGATACAGTACTTAGCATGTATGTATTTAAAATGTTTTGACTTTTTCCTTATTTTTGACAGAAAGAATAGTTAAGCACAGAATTCCAGAGTTAAAATTTACTTCCTTGCATTACTGAAGATCAGAATCCATTGTAGCCTGATGTCTGTTACTACTGATGAAAACCTAAGGTGAAAAATAGACAAGAACAGCAAAGACCTGCCATTTCTTCAGTGTGACATGCTTCATTTTTACATTTATGAAGATCCATTTATTAGACAATAAAATACATGCTAAAAACTGAAAATGTGACTCTATGTGAAGTGAACATGACTTCCAGAAACATAAAGTGAATTTCCTGTGTTTAATACCTTAATTGTCAAAATGCAAATGAATAAAGTTAAATAAAATATTCAGTCTAATTATAAATAAAGGTCTACTATTGTGCATGTGTTTGTGTTTTTGTTGGCGTAACTGTGTTAATATCTCTTTTCAATTTGAGAAATGCCCACCAGTGTCACAGATTTTTAATCATTTCAAAGAAGGAACTCTGAGGCTTTAAGTTAGAGGGAGTTGCTATAACAAGGAAAACCTCAGTTCTATAAAGCTCTCATTTTCTACTCTGAAAGTCTCTTAAGGTCATGAGTGAAGAATGAGACTATAATCCAGTTCATATTTTGAGAAAATGGACGGACATATGAAAAGATAATAAATGGATAACTATAAGTAAGTGGAGGAAAAAACAAATGAATTAACTGGCCAGTGACCTGAGTAAGCAAACTGCTCTAAATCATTCCCTGCCATTCCTTTACCCATTTTCTCATCCTAAGAACCTGTAATGATAATCAACATATCTTAGGATAGTACCAAAGTTCAAGTTCCTAATACCTGGGGCATCTTCTTCTTTGAGAAATGACTCCGTTGCCTCTCAAATGCATTTCTGGTGCTGAAATCATGAGGCATCACTCAGTTTTTGAGAAACAGTACTTTTATATTTGTCTAGAAAGACAGAGTCCTCCTTGAATTTTTGCTACACATTTACTATAAATGTGTGTATACATATACCAAATACATGTATAATATATGTATATTTATATAGATGCATGTTATGCAGTATGAGTTATGTTATATATACTATTTTATCACAAAATAGCCTGATATTAGCATGAAATCAAATTCACAACTCAATAGGGTAGAAAAGAGACGTTAGTAGAGCGCCCACAAATCTACAGCTAGCTGATCTTCAAAAAAGTTACTAAGGACATTTGAGAAATCTATCTGTAGAAGGATAGAACTAGCTGCCTATTTCTCACCATAACGAGCTCAAAGTGAAGACTTAAATGTAAGATGTGAAACTGTGATACTACCTGCAGGAAATAGGTAAGAAACTCTTGGAAAAATCTGGAATAGCAGAATAATTTTTGAAGAGCACCTCACAAGTAGAGGAAACAAAAGTAAAAATGTGATTTCATCAAATCAGAAAACTTCTACACAGTAAAGAAGTAACAAGAAGAGCAAAGAGACAGTCTACGCAATTTGAGGTTTATTTTTAAAATCATATCTGATGAAGAGTAAAATGGTAGAACACATGAAGAATACCAACAACTTGAAGCAATAAATATACATTCCAATTAAAAATGGGCACTATATAAAACTAGGCATTTCTCAAAAAGACACATACAAGTAGCAACAGGTATGCGATAAAATGTGCAGCACCTGTAAGTATCAGGAAATTACTATACTTCAGTAAGAATTGCTAAAAATGAGAATACAAGAGAAGTACAATGTTGGTGAGAATGTAAGTCAATGCATCCATTGTGATTAAACAATTTGGAAGACTTTCGAGACCTTAAAATTATACACTTTATATTTCAGTGATCCTATTTCTAGATATATTCAAAGGAAATGGGCCATATGCATATATAAATTTATTGTGACACTATTTATAACAGTCAAGAAATCAGTTCACGTGTTTATGGTACTGATACTCAGTAGGATAATATTCCATCACAAAGGAACAAATCCTGTCATTATAACTGCATGGCTGGTAAGTGAAATAAGTTGGGCAAGAAAGACTAATACTTCATGACTTCATATAAACATGTCGATTTCACAGATATCACAAGGAGCATGGGGAAGATGTAGGAGACAGAGAATGAGAGAAATTCTGTCCATGAACAGATCCTGAATCAGTCAGACAATAATGGCAATGTTGGATCTTGTCCATTGCAAACAGGGTGATTACAGATAATGGCAATGTGCTTCATGTTTCCAAAAAGTAGAGGAAAGGAATTTGAATTTGTTACCAAAAAGAAATAATGCTTGTCAAAAGAGATAAATCTTATCACCTTGATTTTGGACATTCCACAATGCATCCATTGAATAAAACATCAAGGGCTACTCCATACATATGTGTGATTTGTATGTGTCAATTAAAAAGTGCATAACTGCAGCACAAGCATTTCTATATGGTGTTCAGATGTGACCTTTGTGGGACCTTCGTCCCTTCCTGGCAGTCATAATGGGTACAAGGGTCAGGATTCCTGTGCTGGGGAACAGTGGGCCACGCTTCAAAGATCAGCATTAGATGGCACTAGAACTTGGGTTTATTAGGTTTCTAAGAGAAGAGATGTTGTTTCTTATTTAGCTATTGAACTTCCATAATCAGTCATTCTTTGTCAGTAAGAAGACCAGGGAGGAGACTATGAATAACACTTGAGACTAATCTCCAACACTAGAAAATAATTTAATATTCATCCTCAGCCAATGGTTGGTCAATAAGGCCAATATTGTATTTTGAAAATCATAGTCATTCAAAGTAAAATAGGCAACTTAATTCCTACCATTAGAAATGTCTAAGTTGTTATAAATCTTAGAATTGAAAAGGCTTTCAAGAGATTTAGTACATTGTATCATTCAGGAGAACTGTTCTTCATTTTCTTCCTGTGATGACATCATATATCAGGTCCTGTGGCAGACTCCGATGAATGAATCAAACCCACCCTATTCATAGCTACTACGGTTTTGTTCTTAAACTTTGGGAAGTGGAAGCCCCTCCTGGAGAGGGGTTCTAGTGGAAGAAAATCAGTTCATTGGGAACATGCCCTTGGAGGGGACATTGGGACCCAGTCCCTTGTTTCCTTGTTTTCTCTCTCTCTCTCTCTCTCTCTCTCTCTCTCTCTCTCTCTCTCTCTTAGGATAGACAAGCCATCTTTACCATATTATTCTGCCCTCACACATTTTGTCACTACAGTCCCAACTGACCTGACCATGGAGAAAAACCTCTGAACTGTCAAGATGACGTCCTCCTTTATTTAAATTGATCATCTCACACGGTTTGTTACTATGACAGAAAGCTGACAAGCAGCTTTAGGATCACTTTTCAAAACTGGACTCTGGTGATCTCATGTGACATGAAAGTCTTGCTCACAGATGAAGATAGGTGAATGAAGAAGAGAGTTGGAAGAGAAGCTTCTATAGGCAAACATATTGATTGAAATTTAAAATGAGTGATATTTAAAAAAAGCAACCCAAGTGTTCAGCTTTTGTGTCTGCTGTTGTAACAGGAATCATTGTTAACTCCAAGTGGTCCTTATTGTGTCTCTTTCTTTCCTTATCTCTTCATGTTGATTAACTAAGTTCCCTCTGATAGCAAGTCAATGGAATTAGTTATTGATCACATTTTGCAGATGAAAGTAAAAATCTAAGGCATTAAGTTCATAAAGAGCTTCCCACAAAGTCCCAGGTGCAAAAGTGGCCAGAGAAGCTTCATCAACTGGTTCTTATGATGTGTTTCTGTTTGGCTAAGGAGAATGATTCCTCATGTAGGCAAGCAAGATTTTCAAACCATAGCTAACAATAAACCCCAATTTTGCCTATAATTTCTCCATTTCTTTTTAAAACTTTATTTATTTATTTATTCATTTAGTGTGTGTGTGTGTGTGTGTGTGTGTGTGTGTGTGTGTGTGTGTGTGAAAAAGAGAAAGAAAGAGAGAGAGAGAGAGAGAGAGAGAGAGAGAGAATGACTTCAGGAATCATCCTGGATTGTTTCTACCTTCTTCATGCTTTGCTCTGGGATTTCCCAGACTCTGTCCACCAGGGCCAGAAGTGAAGGCTGCCACTATTTCCTCCTGGAGTTTTTATGGGGGACCTGGGATGGGACTTTAGAACCTTCTGCTTACAAGGCAGAATCTTAACTCTTGAGCCATCTCTCCAGTCCTATTTTCCCCATTTCTTAAAATTCTTTATAAAGGCTACATTTTTAAATTCATATTAATCACAAGGTCCCATTTCTTGCTAGTGCCAAATAAAAGGCTATCCTTGTGTGTATTGAGATCTATTTCATTTTAAGAAAGGGTACTTTTTATATTTAATATTCTCAAACTCCCACTTGTGTATTTAATTATTCATGCATTTCTTATCAAGCTTACAGGTTCTGAGTACTTAAAAATATGAGCAAGGAGCAGTGTAGGTCAACTACACGGGCTTCCATTCACAGTGAAATGGAGTACCACAATGGTTCTGACGCACCCTTGGACATGACAGAGCATTGGATTAAGTGAATCTGAAATTAGAGATAAGACATTCGTTTATATTTTTAAATGCTTTTATTTTTATTGTTTACCTACTCAAAAGTGCTCTTTTTCTGTAGAAAATATTAGATTTTCAATTCACTTTATCCATACCTTGGAATGATCTCACAAAAGAAGACACGTGCTCTTCAATATTTAGTAAAACAGAAATCTAGTACAAAACAAAGTTTAGCAAAACAGAGAAACTTTGCTTAATTTAATCCTCTTATATTCATATCTCCCATGAAAGTGAAATTCACACTTCCATCTGCCTACCCTCTGAATGTCCTCAGCAAAAATAAAATGAAGGAATAGATAGAGGAACAAAGGTAAGAGGAAACAAAGGAAGGGGAAGAAAATAAATAAGGGAAATGAAGCATCCTTAACTATCATACCAAATGCTCCAAAGTGTTTTCAATCTTGGGAAACTGAAATGAAAAATAACATATTATCCTTATGCTTATTAGTTAAAAAGAGAAACATATAGATGACTTGACAATGTAAACAAGCCTCTGAGAGGTATCCTAGTCTTACATGAACTGACATCATACACAGCCCAAGCATCAGTCACTACTCTGGCTGACTTGTTGCATGTATTAGTATTAACAATATGTCATTAAGTGGAAGAGCTAATATCTGCATTTAGCCTGTGTACATCATTTCAGTGTTAGTAACATCAAGGGTCACAGTCTTTAATCTCTGATTATGCTCAAGGTTGATCCCAAGTAAATTCTTCTGTCTCTGAGACTACAATTATCAGCTTGTGTATTTTCCCAACAGTCAGACCATTATGTGGGTAGAAAGAAGCTGCATTTTTTAAGTTGTGCCACTGCAACACAATAGATAAAACCCTTTGTTTGTTTGATCTTAAAATAATCAGTCCCACGCATAAGCTTTAGGAGATACATGTATCTAAAAGCAAGTATCAAAAAGTGCTGGATGGTAAATTTCTTGGTTAAACTGAGGAGAATGTAAAAGTAGTCCTGTAAGAGAAGCAAATATACAAGAGAAAGGCTGGAGAAATGCTACAGGGGTAAAGCCTCTGCCTCACACGCAGAAGGACCTGATTTCAAATTCCAGATCCCAAGTAAACCATAGGAAGAAATGGTGGCTTCCTGGAAGGCAGAGTCTGGGAAACCCCAGAGCAAAACAATAAGGAGGCAGAGCAATCCAAGATAATTCCCGAAGTCACCCTTGGGTCTCCATAGGCACACACACTTACGTTTCCTTTGGTACAAACACATAACGCATAGCATATAGCATAGAGCACAGAAACACACACGCACACACGCACGCACGCACGCACGCATGCACACAAAAAATGTAAAAGAAAAGACCTTGTAGAGGACACAATTAGTTGTCCCCCAACATGTATATTTTCCTTTTCAGTCATTCAAAATTCCTGATCTCTACATTGCAGTAACACAGCAAGAATCTGCGGGTTGCCCCTCTCATGGAGAATACGCATGAAGGTGTGGACGAAGGGCAGATGCATAATGACTTAAAGGTATGTCGGACCTTAGTGAAGCAGCAGATTAGAGGGGAGTTAGCACTATGAAAAAGAGAACAGGGTGCTGATTTGTCTGTGACATTTGCACCAATAGCAAGCCATGACTGGCGCTGAGCAATGCTATAAGCCCCTGTAGAAAACCCGTCGTTTTTCTGACATCAGGTAGCAGAGGAATGAATCTGCAGCCAAAGCAGCAATTTGAAAGTGAAGATTCATCACAGAAAGAAGAGAGACAGAGAAGAGACTCTCCCTTCTGTGGATAAACTTTGCCCATCACTCTGGCTGTATCAGAACCATACACAGCAGCAAGGATCTCAACTAAAAATAAAAGCACAGAACTGGGATTTGACCTGCAGCCAAAGAGACAGAGTTTTGAGTTTGAGTCTGGCTGATTTAATTGCCTCCTAAAACAACAACAAAAAATTATCTCTCCAGAGAAATATAACAGAATTCCATGTCTTCATGAAAAATATTTACCATGCTCAAAACACACTTCAAAATCCCTTGACATACAAAGAAGCAGGAACACATTACCCTTTCTTAAAGGAAAACATGGGCCGTGGAAGCCAGTCCTAGGGTGACTGGAGGTGAGAATTAGCATGCAATTAAGAGTCTCGTGCCACAATATGAGCAAAATATGTATGTATGTTTGCAATGATAAAAAGATAGAGCTATAAATGGAACTTCCAGAATTGATGAGCTTCAATAGAGGACAGAAAGCTTCAAGTAGATTGTGCTAGCAGATGGAGATGGCTGGGAGGGAAGTGATCTACTGGACAGGTAATCAGAAACTGCTAATTTCAAGAATGAAGAGAATGAAAGATCCAAATGCAAGCTTGGTCGCAGGAGCATGCAGTTTAAGCACGAAAGTAAAACAACACTGGGGAGACGGCTCAAGAGTTAAAACCTTTGCCTTGCAAACAAAAGAACCCGAATTCACACCCCGGAGCCCACATAAAAATGCCAAGTGGGAAATGGCATAAGCCTTTATTTCTGGCCCAGGAAAGTAGAGCCTGGGAAACTGCAGAGCAAAGCAACAAGGAAGTAGAACAATCAGGGATGATTTTTCATGCCACCTGTGGGCCTTCACAGGTACACATGCACTCAAGTGCCCTCTGGTATGCATGTATACATAGCACTACCACACACACACACACACACACACACACACACACACACACACAAGAGCATGTGCAGAAAGAAAAAGAAAAGGTCAAAATACATGTAATTATATATAGACTAGATAAACTGTTTGCAGACCTACCAGTTGTTTGACGTTTTCCAAGTTTGGTAAAATACATATATAAACACAACAGGTATCCATAGAAAATTCCAATAGGATAAATATGAAGAAAATATATTTAATATATCATATTAAAAAACTAAAAAATAAAAATAAAGAAAACTGGTTTTTCATCTGGCCATATGGTCTTCCGAGCCCTAAACTTCATTTCCCAGTTTCCATTGTGACTGACCACATGAACAAATGCTAAACTAATGATATGCAGATAACATAGGCATGCAATATCCAGGGCATATCCTTACAGAAAAGAAGCAGCACGCTGTCTGTTCTTCTTGATGTGCTGCTGATTAGAGTGTGATGTGGTAAGACACCATCATGCGGCTTGAGCGCCCCGACACTCTATAGATGGGAATGTGACAATTTAGAAGGAACCTGGGACTTCTGCACAAAATAGCTTTCCAGCCTTGATAATCTCAATCTCAGTTCATTGTGTGCCAATGCAACCAAGTACTTGAGGCTAAGCTACTTATAAAACAATAGAAATTTATTCCTTCCAGTTTTGGAGGAAGAAAAGTAGGACGTCAAGGCAGTATCAGATTAGGCTTGTTCTCTCTGCCGAGAAGATGGTGCCTTGAATATATGCACCCAGCAAGAAAGAATGCATATCAGAAAAGCAGAAGACAGACCAAAGTCCTCTGTCAAGTCTCTTCACAGAGCTACCTATTCCATTCCTGAAAAAGGAGCCCTAATGGCTCTACCATGTGTTAACGGACTGCCTCTTATATTACGTATGCTGAAAACACCTGCATTACGGAGAGGACCTTAAATTTCAAACCACAACAGTATCTGGGAGCAGTAAGGCCATACAAACCTCACAGTGCTGAATGGTACTGAATAAACTTTTATCTGTTTCCTCTTTAGAAAAGGTTTTAGGTTTGGTTTTAGGTTTTCTGATTATGCAACTGAAAGTGTAATTGTGTAAATACACCTAAAAATACCCCCCATCTTTTTCTCAGGTCACACTCATGCAGGGTACAAGGGACACTATAAATGTTTCAGATGTCTATCAAAGAGATAAATGTAATTTTAGCCCCGGAATGCAAAGCTAGGGAATCCCTAGAGCAAGTTGTCCAGCTAGACTAATCCTAATGGCATGCTTTGGGTATAATTAAAGACCCAGGCTCACAAAAATAAGGTGGAAGAACAATCAAGAATGATTCCCAATATCACCCTTCCACATCCACACATGCACACACACCCACACGCATGCACACACATCATTCACACATACATGAAGAAAGAAAATACAAATAAATATCAACTTTATTAAAGTAAAAGATTGCTAGTAGAATTAGAGTGCTAAACTTGTTAGTATTTTTCCCAAGGTTTGTTAAATGGCTTAAAGGAGTTTTTAACCAATCAACTTTAAGAAGTAAAACAAAACAAACAAAACAAGCCAAAAGCCAGTCATGACATAACTGACTCACATTTCCTCCTGTTCCTTCTATCCTGATCTTGGTCTTGTCTTAGAGCCAGTGGAGAGTGTCTGCAGTTCCCACTTCTCCCTGAGGTCTTGGCTTGCTGTGAGGTTTGCTGCTATCACTTCACCTCCCCACTGGACAATCAGGGATTCATGGCTTCAGCTTGGGGAATTCAGCCATTTCTTTATTTTGAACTGGGAACAACTGAGGTCTCCCACAAAATAGGTATTATCTTCCATTCCTTTGTGTGTTTTACCAGCCGGGTCTTAACCTCAGTCTGGGGACTTTTATCCTCTGTTCCCAGCTCATCCTGGGTTGGGACAGTTGCCATTTCGTAACGTTAATCTATGTAGAAGTATGTGCGTTTCTTGCATAAATTTCCAGTATAGATTGCTCAGTATAAAGGAGTATTTTTTTCTAAACATCAACAGTGCTATCTCATACATATGGATGTGTATTTATAAATACACATATGTATATTTATGTATACATACTTACATAGCAAAGTGTTTAAGGAACGAATTGATAATTTAAAGCATGGCCTTAAAGTAAAACAGTTGACTAGGTCCCTTTAGGTGCAGTCTTTCATAATTACGGTAACTGGCCTCTGCTAATGATGGCTGGCCAGCTCTTACATAGCTGTCAGATGGTTTCGTTGCCTGTGGTGGGATTATTTTTGGCAGGGGCTATGGTATTTGGGATTGAGCCGAGGTCCCACATGCATGCAGGCAAATGTTCTACCAAGCGAGATATATCCCCAGCCCTGTTAGTGTATTTTGGTGCCCTGAGGATCCGTTTAGAGCTAAAGATGAAGCTAACTTAATCTCAACACTTTTCTGGCAAATGGTTCTTGGTCCCTCCCACCAAAGCCTCTAGACGTCTGTGTGAGGACACAGGCTCTTTCACTCTGAGTCTGCTTTGTGTTTGCCTGTAGATTAAATAAACCCCGCAAACAGGAGAACTGCCACTGCACAGGACTCCTTTAGCTTCTATACCAGTATTAGGACTCATCAGGGAAAAATGGCACTTACAAGTCTCCCGAATCACCATACCACTGACCAATTTCAGAGATAAGCTCAAGTTCAGAGCCTGCTATCCAGTATTATCACATAACACACTTTGTTTTTTCAACTTGAATTTAATGTATTAATCTGCCAGGACCACTTTTAAAGGGTAAATTTTTGTTTGATTAATTCAATGATATGTTTGGATTTTCATACTCGGTGTCTAGAATAGAGTCCCTAAAACTCCTAGGCTGCCTTGAGTGCTGAAATTCTTTTTTGGAATGAAAAGAACAAGCAAACAAACAAAACAAACAATTCATGTTGAGGGAGATAATGTCTCATTAGATTTGGAATGGTGGTAGCGGTCTCCGTGGACCTCTTCCATTTGTTCCTGTGCTGTCTCCATTATAATTGACTGGGAACAGTCAAGTCAAGAGTTTTTCTAGTTCTGTGTGTCCTTTTATTGAATTATGAAGTCTTGGGTGAGGAGAACAGCCAGGTCAAATAAAAGTGTGACGAGCCTGCACCTAGATGCTTGTCGCTGACATTGAGAATGAGGCCAGTCTAAAGAGGCTGAGCACATCGGGGCTGGAGAGGTGGCTCAGGGGTTAAGCCTCTGTCTTGCAGACAGAAGGTCCTGAGTTCGGATCCTAGACCCCACGAATAGATGCCAGGCGTAAGCGGGGGCGGCCTGCGTTTCTAGTCCTGGTAGGGCGGAGCCTGTGAATCCCAGGGCAGAGTAAACAAGGAGGAGGCGGTCAGTGGTGGTTCCCGAGTTCGTCCGTGGTTCTACACACATATATATGCATACACGCGCACACACACATACACGCACACACACATATATACACGTGCACAATTGAATAAACAATAAAAAACAATTAAAGACACTGAGCACATCAACCTGAGGCCTCATGCTGAGTGAGACGCAGTAGTGCTGCAGTTGACTTGGCTTGTAAAACACCCATCTGAAGTCACAGGATAGAGAATTGTTATGGGAAACAAAAACTGTAATGGATGTCAGGAGACAAAGTAAAAACATTTTCATTTGGTTGGCAGAAGTGGTTTGAGTAAAAACAGCTACAAGCACAGATTCTTACTAAAACATGCTAATCTCCACATTTACTTTTAGAGATGGGAGCTGAGGAGCTTCTGAAGGCCATTGTCCGTGATTAAATTGTACAGATGTATGAACTTGGGTATGGATACGATCCTAGCTGTCAGAGACCCCATGCAGAAGAGCAAGATGTCTGTGAACATGGTATGTGTGAGCAGACGCTCCTATGACATCTGCATACAGTCCTTGGATGCCTCCCAATCAGGATCAGGATGCAATGGCATCTTTCTCTGGTGTTATCTTACCTTTACAGTGTCCACATAATGAGGTCTGGGATCCTCAAAGCCCATTGCTCTGGTGAACCCTCAGTGGATCTAGAAGTCTTGAGATCTCTCTAGATGGTCTCTGTAGATCTAGACCTTGTTGTGCCTGATTAGATGCCTCCCAGGAGTGATGCTGTGGGTGAGTCCATAGTTGTTTCTTGCTTATGGCTAAAACATTTGTCTAGTAGTAACCTATACTTGTGCCACTAGACTTCAGGATATTGATGTCTCCAGTCATTTCCTCCACACTCTTGGGGCAACCTGAGCAGCTCCTCTTTGGACTGTTTGTCAGATCCTTCAACAAGGTCGCTGCATCCCAATGTCAGACTGACTGATCTTCCACAAGTTCTTCTTTTCAAACAAAGTCCAACTAGAAGCTCAGCACTGTTGACCTGACCTGCAGGCATGCCTGTGCTCCATGCAGAAGAACAAGATGTCTGTGGACAGGTGTATGCATATAAAGAGATGCCCCTACAACAATCTTCATTGGGAAACAGATGTTCAGAGTGATCAAGTCAAATATTCTCATTGGGTTTTTGTGAAACTTTCAATAACTCTCTCCTGCATTTGTGACTTTGATACTTGTAGTTTAACAGAAAATAGTTAAGTTTCCACACTGTGTAGTGAATTGTTCAAGGAAGTTGGAAGATCCAACTATATATAGTGTCATCCTCTATCTAAAGATAATTATGGCATAAAGGCAAGTAACAACATATGGAAACGTACAACTAAGCTTCAAATAGGAGATGGAGACAACAGCTGGTCCTGGTGGATTCTGCAGACTGCTTCAGGAGTAACTTGTGCCTCGAAGAAACATAGAAAAGTAAAAGTTGAAGACTAGAGTAGGTTAAATACACTGTAACCAGGATTTGTGGAACTGGAATCATACAACCCTTTACAATGAATGCATATCTTGAACTCACAACACTCTGGATAGCAGACTGTAACTGTGTTTAGTGACAAAGCAAATGTAGTATCAATTATTTAAAATGAGGTCATACTGGAATAAAGTGTCCCATAAGAAAGGAGGTCCCTAGGAAAAGGAGAAGTTTGGATACAAACATAAGCACAGAGAGAATGCTTCAAGAAAACTGGAGTTACACTGGACAAGCCAAGGTCTTCTAGAGGAAAGATCTGGAACTTATCCTTCGCTTGAATCATCAGAGGGAATGCTGACTCACTAGAAACTCTCTCAGCTTTCTTGCCCCAAAGACTGTAAAACAATACATGTCTGTTTTTAAGGACATGTAATATATAGTCCCTTGTTATAGCTACCCAAATGTCTAATAAAGTGATCAAAATTACAGGAGTGAGAAAAGACATTTCAGATCTCAGAGTATTCAGGTCTGTAGATACAGTGCTCTACATCTGTGGGTTTCTAAGCTGTAGGCTCAACCAGTCCCAGACAGAAGATATTTCAGACAATTGCATCTGCATTGAATGTGTCCAGACTTTTCCTCTTGTCTCTACTTCCTAAACTATGTATCAAGCAGTCCAATAGCACTTATAGTGTGTCAAGTATTAGTAATAACATGAAGGTAACTTGGAGTGTCCTAAAGAAAAGTGAGGGGCAATCAAAGAAAATGACTGATATTAACTCCAGAATCCTACATATTTGTGCACTTGCATGCACACACATGTGCCCAAATGTATGTGAATACACCCACACCCTTGCAAAAAATGTACATATAAAGATGTGGCGGATTCTTTGCTAACAAGGTGCCATCAGGGGCTTGAGCATCTGGAAAATTTGGTCCCTCCCCACACCCAGACACAGGGATGACAGTGTCACAGCATCCAACTCCTTCCGAATGCTAGTATCAGCGTCATGGGTTTTGAAAATCTTAATCCTCACCATCACTCTAAGTGAAGCTCTATTATTAGGCTCATTATACGGATAAATAGAAATTAAGAAAAATAGAAATCCATAGATGTTTAGAAATGCCTGTGGTTATAATGCCAGGGCAGTATACAAAGGCTGTTCAGAGAAATTCTGAAAGAGCGGAGTTGCTGTAGAGCACAGGGCATCCTTCAGTGAGGATGTGACTAATGTGTTTTCCTGTACAAAACACAGCATCATAGGCTAGCAAAAAAAAACTGTCTAAGAAAACAAAGCCCTAAACTTCATTTATGAAAAAGAATACCAAAACAATCTACAGTTCTATCATTCTAGCAATGGGGAACTAATATCCAAAAAAAAAAAAAAGATTTTATGACTGTGCAAGGCCAAGCAGTGTGTAATTATCAGTAGCAGCAAGCTCTGTGACTCTCAGTTTGGGATATTTTTCAAGTATTACCTGCTTGTATAAATAACATTAACTCTAGAGTCGTCTGGGCTAGCTGCACCTGCTCCCATCTTTTGCTTTTAAAGGAAGATTTCCCACAGTCAGGACCAGGGTAGGATCTCTGATCAATGGTAATCTGACTTGAGTTTCCCCCCCACTTGGTGTTTGAACAAAAATAAAAATGGCTCCTTTTCTCTGAATGGAGCCATGTCTCTCTCCAAGCACACGCGGGAATCCTTCACTGACATTTATCTTGAATGATCCCTGAACTAAGATACTAGCTTTCCAAAGAAGCTGCATGGTGACGGTGGACATTTGGAATTTGCAACCTGAGAGGAAAAGAAATACAACTTGGATCCCATCAGAGTCTCTGGTTTGCCAAGGGAAATGTATTTTAGACAGCCACAATCTTGACCTCCAAGAGCTTTCAAAGGCCTCACATACTTGAAGGTGCATTACCAGGCCTTACACTAATTCATCATGATGCTTAAAGTGCTCTGCAGAATCCACGGGAGACCTGAATCCCCTGGGCATCAGGAAGTCAGCTTTAATTGCTTCGAGTTTAGCAGAGAGTAACATAAGTGAACACAGGGAAAGACGATTTGCATATTGTTTGCAATAAAGCTGGGAAACGGTTCCAGATGTCCCAGCTGGAACCTTCTTCTTCCCTAAAAGTTGGTCTGAGTTTGAGACTCCACACAGGTCAGCCTCAGAGAGGCCCCTTAAGCCTCTCCCTTCCTTCTGTGAATCACTCTGCAGGTTGCGACAGGAATACTCTCGACAAATTTCCATTCTGAGCAGGCTGGACATGATTTATTAATTCACTTTTGAAATAACAATTGCAGTTGGGAAGGATCAGTTGAAAGCCTTAATTACATTAGAAAATATGCCTCACTTCATCTGCCCCTATCCAGGGTACAGAACACATAATTATCATCATTTTCAAATTTTATTATTTGAAAAAAAAAAATCTTCATGGAATGTAGACTCTGTAGACTTAGGTGCTTCAACATAGTGGTCAAGTCGCATTTAAGCCTTGGAGCAGATATTTTCCTTGACTTGCTTGTTAAGGCCCCTTTTGTGAGCTATGCCAGCCACGGCCACATTCGTCCTACCAAACTTGCTTCCCAAGCCCTCTGTCTTCCTTTGAGTCATGAGGGAGATGCTCAGCTGCGCTGTTGCCGGAGTGATTAGGCAAGCTTGCCATTCTCCTCGGACAGGAGGTTGGAAAGCCTTTGGGATCATGCCCTCTCGTCGTTGCAAAATGACTGAGTGTGTGTGCCCATGTATGTGTGCATGCACACCTGCCTATAGGGAGGATGATTGTTTTCATTCTAAAGTCCTACAATATTTTTAAAGAGGAAGCAAACCATTTCCGAAAACAACATTGTTGTCCGCGTTCAACCGTGAGAGTGAGTTAGATGTCCCCTCCCAGCTCTTCAGCCCTCTTCTCCCATGTCTTAATCTTGAACTCTCTTATTTCTTTCTATTAGTGACTCAGATGGTGAAACAAACCTTCGTCTGCTTCTTGGGAAGGGGGTGTCCATGATGTTGATCACAGTAGGAGGTCTGGGAATCCACCAGACCTAGGAACAAAAAGCTCCCTTTCCCAGCCTCATCACCCAAGATGCTTTTGCTCCTTCAATTAATAGAGCTCAGGAGGATAAGTTCAGCAGTTTTGAAGAATTCTGATCAAGTGGATCCATTTAGAAAAGTAAAACAACCTTTTTCAAAGACAATAGGAAGAATTAAAAAGACCAGATGACTTGAATCCCACCTTCAACATTAAAAATTACATGTAAGTTCAACTATCCTGGGAGATTTCAGTTGTTTCTCTGAACAGGGAGCTGAAGGACAGAAAGCCCAGAGCATGTGACTCAGAACGCCTGAAGGTGGATCTTGATTTGCCCACGAGTCAATGCCTATGGGCTGGGTCAGTCTCCTCTCAGCCTACATGGGGACACGGTAAAACAGAAGTGACAGATAAAGCTTGGATCTACTTCTTCACAGAACTTTGCTGAGCATCTTGGAATTTTTGACATTGTTTTAATCATGCCTGAGTGGGAAAGATTGTATAATGAGAACTGACTCAGCCTTGAATCTAGTAGGAACGAATCAGACACTTCCTGGGGTGAGTCAAGTCCCTTTTCTATTTTACAGTGAGGAATGATGGGGCTGGCTTATTGCCTGAAATGACCTGGTCCTTGCTGATGCAGCCTCTGAATGCCTGGACACGGGTTCTTCAGTGAGGACGACTGAAAGAGCAAACATGAACCTTAAGATGTCTTAGAAGGACAGCATTATACTCTACCACAAGGTCATGGTCAAGTCTTGTTTGCATGGATCCTATGCTATATCGTATAGCAA
The DNA here is from genome assembly GCA_023101885.1 of Typhlomys cinereus. NCBI lineage: Eukaryota > Metazoa > Chordata > Mammalia > Rodentia > Platacanthomyidae > Typhlomys > Typhlomys cinereus. Next base: position 78,460 of record JALPQD010000205.1, on the reverse strand, counting down.
TGAAGTCTAAATATGAACAGATTTAGAGAAATTAACACTGAGATTTTATCTCCCACATAAACTATGGATAAAGAAAAAAGGAACTTGTGGTAAGTTGTCGAGATTTTTGAGGTCCAAATGTCTCTCAGATTCTGAGAAGCAGCAATCATTACCCAGAAAGACATGAACAAAGCCCTTTCCTCCCTACTTCAAGCATCTCCTGGGTCCTGTGAGGAAGAGCTCCTTAGAATCAACCAGAACTGTTTGGTGCTAATGGAGGAAATAACCAGAGACAAAGCCACCATGATTACACTGTACCAATCTTTCCATCTCTCCTCAATGGGATCCTACATACATCTCCTCAGATAGCTGGCAGTTGTTGTGCTGTTAACAATTTCATTGTCAGCCAGTAGTGTCATTTGGACTTCTGTTGCCCAAACACACTAGGTGATCCTCAGATTCATACAGAATCAGAGAGGAAAGATAATTTCCTTACCTTTTAATAATTTCTTACCTTTGAAATGTGTCATATACCTTTAAGAATTAAGGAATAAAATGGCATGACATCCACAATATGAATACTGTCCACTATTGATCTTTCTTCCTTTGGTTCTTAGAGACAGGATCTTACTATGTAGCCCAAGATGACATCAAACTCTGTATCCTCCTGCACAGACTCCCTAGCTTGGGTATTGCCAATGTGTGCCAGTCTGTGGCTTTGCAATGAAAGGATATTCTATCCAGTATATATACATTATTTGCCTGCATCCAAGTAAGTAGGAAAATAGCTTGTCTAAGCAATGGGTATGGGAGTATAATCAGGAAGAAAGATGCAAATGACTTGTGTTTTCATTTTCCCAGGAGCCCACAAACCCACTTATTCCTCCAGACCTCTCTAGGACCACCATCTTATTTTTAGCCTACTTAGAGGATATTACCAGAGTGCAGATATCTTTATCATCAAGAATATGAAAAAATAAAGTATTGTTGGAAGTTGAACAGAATGTGCGACCTTGGACAAAAACCCATCTTTCCAAGAAGTAACTATCTCCGCTTATGGTACTGAAGACAATCTTGGACTCCTCATCAGCCCCACCCCTACAGAATTGACCTTATCACTGTATATACATTACATGCGCAACCCTCCACTTTACGTTACTATGGATATTTGTTTGAACTTAACTTCACCATTCAGAAATTGGATGGACCAAAGTTACATGTTCAGCACTTTCCTTGACGATGGCAGAAGATGGCAGGATCGCCCCTCCCCCACAACGAGCAAGAAGCAGCGAGTCCAGGAAGAATCGTGAAGCAGAGAACATGTTAATGGGATCTTCCCAAGTCACGGAATGAGCAGTGTTCATATTGGGCTTGGCCGGGCGGTAGTATACAGGATGTGACTACTTGGGAAGGGCCAGGAGAGAAGAGTGAGGCAAGCAGAAAGTCAGTTGGACTCGCTCTCTCCTTCTCCTGAAGCTAGAGTTGCTTTTCCCTGATCTGATTCTAAAAATTCTTTATAGGCCTTGTCTGGAATGTTTTCTGCCAGCGTTCCTCCCCCCTCCCACTCATCTCCCCACATTGGAAAGGTGTAAAAGAGGTACCATATGTGGACTTTCTCTGCTGACATGTTTCTGAAAGACCTTGTCAACTGGTACTAATTGTTGTGACTGCACACTTTCATTCCATCCTGGATGCTGCCACAGACTTGTTTTTTGTTTTGCCTTCAGCATTCTGGGCCAATCCCACATTCCCATGTAGTTGTGATGACACGGAGACTTTCACTTCTAGACCCTCTCACTTCACCATCACAACAGCCTTCTCGGTCCTTCTGCATGTAGCCTATGATTTGGAGAGCTCAGAGAAACTCCAGGCACAGGCATTCCCTATTTATGCCACTTTCCCTCTGTCAGAGGGCCCAGGCACTGGCTTTATTCCTCTTCCCATTAGGGCTGCAGAGCAGCATATTCATTCCCTCCTTACAGGCGGGCTACGTTTAGGAACTCAGATGCATTATTCCTCAAGTCATCTCTGTTGATATGCACGCTGTTGACCTGCACCTCAGAAGGGCGCCGATCAACGCTACAACTTCCTATCTCCAACAAAACCCTGGTGATCTGATGGACTCGCTGGGCAATATTAAAACCCGAGGAGGACAGCGAAAATGGAGGCTTCATGAAAGCGACTTCAGAACACTATCCAATTATTAGTATGCTTTTTCATAATACCAATGGCTTCACATTTTATTGAGAGAGAGAATATTTTTCCTGGCCCTCTTGGGAATGATTTTATTGAAAGCTTGAGCATGGAGAAGATGGCTGCATCATTTCAGCAGGGCCAGAGGTCAGAATCTTTGACTGACTCGGTGTAATGTGCACATATAAAATTTCACTCAGTGCTTATTCATTGTCTTTTATTTAATATATAATCTAGCTAGATCCACTTTTGTTTCTTTACATTTACTGTGTGGTTGCATTAACTTATTTTTTGGGCCACTTTTATATATATATATATACATATATATTCTCTGGATTGAGAGGGTTTCATGAAGCAGACACTTTGTTTTTGCTCCTTTTGCAAGGAATCTAGTGGTGTGGATTCAAATGAAAATCTATCCATAGATGGCTACTTTCTTTAGAGGGTTGTTATTCTCCTAGAAGTAAATGTCTGCTCCTTGGCCCATTCCATTCCTCTGTGTTCCTTTCATGACCCGCACCCACTCCATCCCATTCAAAGTTATTCTCAGTCCAGAGCTAACAGAAAGGCCTTCAAAATATAATGAATTTTCTTGAGCTTAATTATTTAAAGTTCACAAAACCACACCTAAGAGCTGTGATTCTGAGAGAACGTGCTGACTGAAAGAAGTGTCCTGTCCTCTGGCTTCTGATCAATGATGAGGGGACCTGAAAACAGGCATCATGGCTGTCAATTTTATTTGTGAAATAACTTCTTAAGTAGGAAACTCCATGGTAATGTTAAATTGGAGGATGACAATGAGATTTTGGACAAAGTGTCTGCTGCTCACACTTCCCCACAGGATAGATGACTAAATCTCTGTAAAGGATGAACTGTGCATTAGCAATTTGTTGAATATCATATCAAGAAATATCCAGGATAACACTTTTAAACAAAGTATTAATTCAATCTATCCAGATAGGATCGATCTAGACTTTCTGTGGTGGCTCTGTTAGATCATCAACGACACAAACTGCTTCTGGGAAAAATGGGGTGTTGTATTTTATATGTTAGGGAAATTTTACATGGCCTACATATCTCCTATTCTCTGAAGAATTCTTTCAGTACCATACCACCCTCAGACTTAGGTCTCCATGGCCATAATATGCGCATATGTCTATGTTGATTTTCAAAGGAGAGCAGGAGAAATGGTTTTTACAGCTTAATAGTACTGGGGTTGCTGGAATTGTGCCTTCTTTTCCAAAGAATGGTAGGATTCACATTTACAAGACCAAATCTGTACAAAATTTGATTGCCAAAAAGGGTGACTTTCATAATTTAAGTCTAATCACGACACCTTCCTGCTGATTCTGTTACCTATAAAATAAAGGCTAATCTTACAGGCATAACATAAGTGTATCATGGCCATAAAATTAATAAAATAAATTGGTATATTGTTGAAAATAAGCAGGAGCACTGTCAATTACACACTGTGATGAAAGGTGTCTGCTGGTCTAAGGCAAACCTATGTATAAACTAAGTCTTAATCACCTTGGATTTCATTTTCTCCCATGTCTTCACTTTGCCCTTTTTTGTATCAATAAAACTAGTTCGATTTTTTCCTAAGCACAACAAAGGCTCTACACGTAATCACTTTCGTTTTGGATGCCCACAATAGCTTTGTGATTATTAAGTCCTAATTTGTCTTTTATCTCAAGAGTTAGTCCTAAGAAAGCTGCCCTTACTCTTCTCCTTTTATACATGGAAAACTAATCATTGTCTCATATTTTCTTATTCACTTAAGATCATTTGTGAACATATATATTTCATTGACAAGATAGACTAGGTTGAGCTGTGGCAAAAATAAATCAAATGTATCATTGTTTTTGATGGAATATAGTTGGTGATCAATTTCACTTAGCAAGGAGAACCTGTTCATCACAGTTCACTTCAGGATTACTGGATCTACAGGTGTAAAATAGAAACATCAAAACTATTTTTAAAAAATCTGCATTTGGCAACTCACAAAAATCTCTTCAATATTTTCAAGTAGAGAATACACATATCAGTTCTATTCATCACTCACAGTTCAAAGTAGTTCATGTGGTTACTTTAACTTCAGAGAATTGATCGAAACAATCCTCCTGTCTACATAAGGATGGAAAGAATAGAAGACAAGATGTTTTGTGTCAGAAGAAAGACAGCAAAAATATGGTAACTTTGCAGACCACAACGTCTCTTTTATAGCTATTCAGGGCTTCCATTGTAGCATGAAGACTACTTCAGTCAATAAATAAACAAGTAATCTTGGTAAATACACAAGCAAGCATGGCTGCATTCCAACAAAACTTTATTTGCACAAGCCAGTGGGAGCTGGCATTTGTCTCAAGAGCCACAGTTAGCCATGTCTTTACAAAGCTGGAGTCTACATTACTATCACTTCACAAAGATGCATTTTCCATATTTAATATTAAAGATATTTTTTCTGATTTGCCTAAACTCTTAAAAGGGAGGCAATAAATATATTTGAAGCAAATGAAATGCCTCATTTCTCCATCTGTGAAAAAATATGTTCATTTTCATTTACCCATTGTCTGAGCCTATTTAGGCTGCTATATCATGTTACCAAAGATTAGGGGTTAATAAACATCATAGATGTGTTGCTCATAGGTCTGGAGGCTGGAAAGAAGAAAGCTAAGAAGAAGGAAGAGGGAAGCAAAGACCTAGAAAGAAAACAACCCTGGTTTACCAGGCTGATTCAAATGAGAGCCTACTTCCTGGTTGCCAGGACCTGCTTCCTGGTTGCCAGGGCCCATTTCCTGGTTGTCATGGCCCACTTCCTGATTGTCAGACAGCAATCTCTTGGTTGCTTTCCCTCTGTGGACAGAACCCTTGATCTCGTGCAAGGACACTGGTCCTATTCATGAATGCCCTGCCGTCTTGAACTAATTACCCTTAGGGTTTCCACCCCCTAACCTTCACGTTTGGTGAAGAGAATTCAATAAATGAATTTGGATGGATGCAATTAATTGATAGCAGTCAACCCCACACAACACTTTATAAGTCAAAATAAAATAGGATGATGTAAGTAAGTAGAGGAGTGGAAGTGACACTTGGATCAAGTTTTGGAAGTTGGAGAACTTGTATGAGTATGATTAAAATGAATAATTTTACAATACAAGGAATAAATTAAGAAATTCAAAGTCAGTAAGTATCTGTCCAATGGCAAGATTTCTGGCCTATTTAAAAAAAAAAAACAGATTAGAATTAAGATCCAAAATAGAGACTGGAGTAATTATTCCATTTCTTAAACTTGGATATGTAGATCAATATTATAAAGCTTAGAAGAAAAGTCATCATTGACCAAAAATGAAAATGAGCTGCTTTCTCCATTTTAATAACTTTCCAGGAACAAGCATATGAAGACTTGTGGGAAAACATTAAAAGGGTATGGTATGTATGTGGGGAAACTGATACCATTGCAAGTCCAGGAGTTACACTGTCAAAACTAAAGGAGAGCTACTTATGATCAATAACACTGCATCCTTCCTGCCAAGCCATCTTTTCATAAAACATCTTTTCTTACTTGAGGCGAAAGAGGTGTCGTTACCATTTTCTGAAGTGAGGCCTAAGTAAATGACAGTGAAGATTTCTTCATGCACCAAGTGTGGATGCGTTGGTAGGAGTGGAGGGGAATGAGGTTCCCAAGTCTCCTCCTGAACAACTAGAGTGTCTGGGTAGGCAAGCTTTCAGTCTACTTAGCTTAATAACCATGAACGACCGAGAGGTCCTTGGTTGGAAAACACTGTGCAAAGCACAGTCATTATAATTAAAGCTCATTGAGGGGCATATTACTCTCTTGCAAGACAACTAGTAATAACAATGACAGTAATATACAAAATGAGCTATAATATGTGAGTTAGTGGCGGCCACATGGCTTTTAGTGGCTCCTCATCACAGAATCCAAAAAGCTGCTCAGGGCCAGATACATAAACCATTTGGCCTGCAGGGTGAGGAAAATGTTCCAGCAATCCATATGTTCTTCAGAAAACAAAGCAGTTATGGTACCACAGGCCAGCCAGGCCGAGGAGCAGACAGCAAGAACGCACATTCTGAGGCTAGAGAGGAAAAGGCTCAGAAGAAAGAGGAGGGAAGCAAAGACCTGGAAAGAAAGTTGCCTGGTGCCCCCTCCATGTCTGAAATTATGAAAACAGAGTCCAACATGATCATAGATTCGCATAGTGGTTCCTCCCTATCTGTAGCAATGGATCCAAATGCTCATATCTGAGGATATGATGTGAATGGGTTTCAGAGCCTCTGTTTTGGCTCATATCAACACACACACATGTATGTATGCACGCACGCACATGCACACGGGCACACACATATATACAGGCACGTGCACCCCATGGCCGGGAAGAAGAGTTATTTCATTTTAATCTCTGGAGGTCACCACACTCTCCATGCTACTGGAGTACTTCTTGGAAGGTCATGGGACTCCAGGAAAGATCTAACATGTCGTGACAGGAATTGTGAAGAAATAAATGGGCGAGCGGTTGTCAAAGCTCTCTGTGGCTCAGGGTGTGATGAGCCGTAGCCTACTTTGCCAGGTGAGTTCTTTCCTGCCCCTTTGCTTCCTTCTTCTTTCTTTCATTCTGACTTGTGTACAGTCACTGGGATCTTTTCTATCTCTAGTCATATTATATTGTCCTCTTGAATTTATAATTGTTAAGTAAGAAAAATTATATTTGTGAAACAAAATCATACTCCACATACAATGGTCACGTGGGTACAAATGGCTTGTTTAAGCCGTTGGCCCCTGTGATGTTCAGTGATGATAAAAGAGAGGAAGTTGGAAGGTTTTTGCTTATTTTATTTTATTTTGCTTATTTATTTCGCACTCCCTTGGTGTGTAAGTATATGTATCAAAACTCTTTTTAAATCAGGAGCCAATCAAATTTTTAGATTTTCACCCAAACATCAGAAAGAATTAAAAAAGGAAGCAGAATAACAATTAGGACACCATTTCCACTGGCTTGAAATACTTTCCTCCTCTACCAGTGACCACCTTACCCCTTATTAGTCTTAATAGAAGTGAATAAATATAATTTGCAATGCAATATGGTATGCTGGCTCCAAAAATGCCAAAGAACAAACATCAAATGCAGCTTAAAACATTGTTTTCCAAAAAATAGAACTTACAATTTGGCATTTCTCACACCCAAGTGAGAATTTTCTCTTATCAGATGACATCATCAGGTGAAATTAAAACCAATGAAAAGACTCTTCATGGCATCTTTTTTATAAACACGGAAGATGTACCTCTGAACATAGACTTAACAAGATTTATAAGTCACTTAATAGAAGGGGATGGGAACCGATTCTAAAAGATGAACTTTTTTCCTGCCCGCCTCCATCCGTGTTTAGGAGGTTTTTCATAATGTGAGTACTACAGTGGGAGAAGAAGGTGATCATGTGTCCTCAGTGGCCTTCTAACTTGAAAGGTTAGCTGGATTAAAAGCTTGGTCTTTGGAGAGTCATGCTCTTTCTTTGCTTTGTTTTCCATCTAGGAGAGAGTATGATAAATTCTTCTCTCCGTAACTCACAGATGTACTGAGAAAGCATGCAGAATAGAATCCCTCAGTCATCTTGCATTGATTATCCAACATATAGCAGTATAGCAGGCTCTCATGTGGGGCTGTGTAAGCACCCTCTATCTCCATATTTCCTTAAAGGCTCTTCCTCCGACTGAGCCTTCAGATAGCACCCTGGATTGCCTTTGTTCTCTAAACTATGAAAGGCATAGCCATTCTCATCACACCACCCCCCACCCCTAAGGCAACTGGAAGCAGGTGTAGACTGTCCCCAGCTTCGCTCTGCTTTGATAATGGTCTCAGATGCAGTAAATGTTGGGCCGAGGGGTAGAACCAGACTGTCATTTCTGACTACGGCTTTTTCTTCTTTATAACTGTTCAAGAAACAGACCACAGGCTGTTCTGGGGCTGCTGTGAATTCCTTTAGCCAACCCGCAGAGCTGAAAGGGACTGTGAGAATGTTATTGCAACTTCTTAATTCAAAACATCGCTGGAAAGAGACTTCCTGGGATGGGGCTGGAGGAAAAGGAACTGCTCAGCTGGGATGAATTACTGAACTGTTGGGTTGATTTTGCCCCCTAGTGGTTAGAGACTTAGGGACCCCATGAGCTACAAGGCTCCTGGCATCACATAAAGGAAGTAGCAGAGCGGAGTAGTGGATCAGTGGCGTCATTAATGGATGGTGTGACCTCCATTCTCCACACCCCAGCTGGACGAGGAAACAAGGGCCCGAGTCATGAGGATTTCAGTTCTTTCTACTTTGGATAGTTGATGATTCTATAAGCAGAACACGCAGTAGCATGCATAGTTCCTGTACATATACCCTGGATATTGGGGTTCCTTCATAAGGAACCAGCCACATTGAAGTAGGAGCCAAGAAAGGTTTTATCAGATTGTTTCAAAGGGGGAAGAGAGGATGAAGCTGTGGAGGCCTTTAGAATAAGTTTCTGTTCTTCGTGCTTGTCCTGAAAGTGGGTGAATCCGGGGGCAGGAAATAGAACAGAGAGTCATGTTCCTAGAGCTATTTCCATTTAACCCACTTTTTCTCTGATTCTACGGGTATGCGGACCACAAGCCACGTTTTTTCAAAATAAAACTCTTACTCTGACCACATCTGACTCTTGAGGTACAGGGAGATAGGACCCCCCACACATGCCTTTAAGGCTGAGGAGCAACAAATAAAGCGATTGTTTATCTGAGACATCGCCCTGTGAGCCATGGGTCCCACAAATGCCATGTACTGTGCCTTATCTTTCTCTCCTTTTGCTCACACATTCTCAGAACACTGTAAAAGCCACGAACACGCCATTAATTCTTTTCTTCCTGACATCTTTCTAGATTTTTGTAATGCATTCTGCTATGTGAGGCAGATAATTCTCCACAGTGTCTGTACAATTTAAAGGGCTGGAACAAACCAAGCTGAAGACATGCATTTTCCTAGGAAGTGTTCTCAAAACTCAGTGGCGTCTTTCCATTTCGACTTCATTTTCGTCCTGAAAATAAATGGATTATGTTCTTCCTGATTTGCAGCAAGATGGAATAATGTTAAGGACACTGTTTAGACAGTTCAGTCGGGTTGCCAGGATGGGAAGAGTTGGGTTTATGATTCAAAAGGAGGTTATAGTTAATTAGACAGGTAGGTGGATGACTCTGAATTACTCGGGATTATTACTAAGACTAATTCTTGGTAACTAGAGAGAAGAAATGGACTTTTCTATTCAATGAAAAATGGCAGCAAACAAAAATCCTATGAGCTCCTGTACCAAAACCTGCTCCTGTCTTGCTAGAGTGAAATTAGAGACAACGAAATCATTTTTAGCAAATTATTAGTACAATATACTTTTTCTTTCATGCAAAGGAAAGTAAAGAATGGTTGTGGCCTTTTGTTGTAGATAGCTTTTCAGCACACTGCAACGTAAACAGATTATCTGCAGTGTTTATTCGGTGTGAAAAAAACAGTTCCAAGAGCCCCAGGTGCTTGCCAAGATCATAATTGTACCTTCTTAAATACTTTCATTACTTGCAAGTACAATAAGGGAAGCAGGGACACATGCTTTCCATTTTCTTGTCAACAAAACACCTCCAAGAAATTAAGCTCTATTTTCTCTAGAAAATTTCTCTAGAATGGCTCATGGCTGTATGAAAAGGGAAGGGAGGTGGGGCTTTGGTTTAATTTCTTGATGACCTTGGAAAGAAGCATGTAACGGCCCTCTCCCTCCTGCTCCAAAATGGAGACATGAATGGGTTACTGGGTGTATCAAAATCACAGTATTAAATCTAAGTTGATTTCTATGAGGATTAAATATGAGTGGGGGTGTTTGGAGTGTTAAGGAAACATGGCCAGATTTTCTGCATGCAGTAGTAGATTTTTAGGATAAGGGAGCTGAGTTTCTGAGATGGGAAGAATAACAGAGACAAAGCTGAAATCCTGCTCACAAATTCTCTAGCCAAATTCTGTCTTAATGTGGGATGGAAAATGCTTGTTGACGTGAGACCTGGACTTATAAGTTAGTGTCTTCTGAGCCAACTGGATAGTTCAAGTGCATAATATGTCAGAGGAAGTCAGAAAGGAAGCGTCTGATCTGAACCTGGTCTTCCTGCCACATTCTGGCCCCTTTCTTTTTTCTTCCATTCCCCACCTCCTCTCCTCCAGACTAACCCGTTCTCTCTCAAAACTACAACCACTAAGACCTCATTGATGTAACCAGACTTCTTTCTTTCAGTGTATGTTGTAATTGCTTGTATATCTGTAGTCGCTGTACACCTTTGTAGAACCTCATTTAAATTTCATTCAACTGACCCCCCCTTGACTAGTAGAAAAGCCCATCTAGACTTTATGATCTGGAGCAACCTGTAAAAAGACACCAGAGTTGGAAAAAATATGATGGCAAATGAAAAATTCCAGGACTTTTCTAATTTCTTTTCTTCTAATTGATCAGATTTACCATAGCTTAAAGGGATATACTGGCAGGGTGCAAGGAATAATAGCTGTAACTTGCTCTATCAAAATTACAAATTAATTAGAATAAATTTTACAGAAGTAGAAGGGAAATGAGGAACTACCAATATTTAACTCTCCTGCTAGATACCATTATTCTGGTTAATCTTCACAAGTAAGTTGACTAGAAAGAAAAATGAAGCCCAAAGAGCTTCTAATCTGAGTTTACAGATTATGGTCTATGGATCAAATCTAGTTTCTTTCATGTGGCCTGTGGGCTTAAGTTTACCAACTCTGGTTTAAATAGCATCATTATCTTCCCTCGAATATATGTTATGAATTAAACATTGATCTTCAATTTGGAACTTTCTGTCCAATGTCCACTGGATTTTGAGATGGGAAACAAGAAAATGTTTAGATCATATAGTCTATATTGGAAAATTCTTACTTTAAATAACTAACTAGAAGGGAAACTTTTCCAGTTGTTCTAAGGCTAACTAAGAGTCAATGCAACTTCACAAATTTTATGACTTCTCTCAAACTCAAAAACACTGCAAGATCTTTGTGACTTTATCCACGTGCCTCTCCTCACCAATATAAGAAAATGGTTGGGCTGGAGAGGTGGCTCAGGGGTTAAGCCTCCGCCTTGCAGGCGGAAGGTCCTGAATTCGGATCCCAGATCCCACGTATAGACGCCAGGCGGAAGCAGGGGTGGCCTGCGCTTCTGGTCCTGGTAGGGCGGAGCCTGTGAATCCCGGGGCAGAAGGAGGTGGAGGCGTCCATGGTGGTTCGCGAATTCGTCCGTGGTTCTACATATACACAGACACACACACAGACACACGCGCACACACATACACACGCACATGCGCACAGTTGAATAATAAATAATAATAATAATAAAAAAAATTAAAAAAAAAGAAAATGGTTGAACACAACACTTTTTTTATTAAAAATGTAATTATACATTTTAAAATTTTTTACCAGTTCCCTCCCCCCCCCCTCCTCCCCCCGAACCCCCTCCTCCCCCTCCTCTCCCTCCCCATCCCCCAGTGCCTCCCCCCCAATTCCCAGAGAGTTCTTTATTGTGTACGCCTGACTCTCCACTGGATCCTCCTCTCCGATGACATATAAGGACCCAGTGGCATTTCCATAAGCCCTTTCTCTTGTTCCCCTTAAGCATAGGAGCACTACTATGGCTATCAATCCCTTGCCTCCAGGGATCTCGGTGCCCTTAACAGATGCTAGACTTTATGAGGGCAACAGTACGCTGGACATTGCGCAGGGCATGCAAAGTCCCATCATGATTGCTTTGGCCCCAACTATTGTTGAGAATCTTGCAAATCGTTGTTCCTCCCATCCTTTTGCTCTTACAATTTTACCGCCCCCTGTTCCGCAAATGTCCCTGAGCTCCAGGATGGGGAGAGATTAGGCTGGCCTAGTTCTATGTGATTGATATAGAGTCTCTGAAGTTCTGGATTGTGGTTTGTTCATTTTCTTTTGCAGTTTTGCTGCTCCTGCAATGCCCTTCACTCCATCCTGCTGGGCATTGTATGTTACCCCCTGGCCAGAGACAAAAAGCTATTAAACTGGAGTCTTGTTATAATAGCACATTCAAGGGTAGATGTAATAAAAGTAGGAAACCTCAGTGAGGGAGGGGTCCATCACCCATTTGCAAAATGATTACTTTTTATCTGCTAGACTATATGCCCTCCCCTTCTGGTGAGATCAGGAAAGAACGTCTGTGAACCTAACCAGGTTTCTCATTAGTTACTTGCAGACCTTGATGGAGGCCTATGTTCTCTGCTGTAACATGGTCCCCTCTCTCCTTGTTTCTGGTGTGGCCCTCCTACCCCATCTCTCTGGTTCATAATCCTTGCAATTACTGTGTTACATAGGTTTACTTTTGAGTGTCTCGATGTGGGCTGGGTAAGTTTGGTACTAGGAGCCACCTATTAGGGAGTACATACGGCACTTAATTTTCTGGGTTTGGGATACTTCACTTAATATAATTGTTTCTAATGACATCCATTTCCCAGCAACTTCCAGTAATTCATCATTTTTGATGGCTGAATAGTACTCCATTGTATAAATGTACCACAGTTTCCTTATCCACTCGTCAACTGTTGGACATTTAGGTTGATTCCATGACTTTGCTATTGTAAACAGTGCTGCTATGAACATGGTCGAGCTTGTGCTATCGAGGCGAACCTCTGCTGCATGGGGGGTTATTCCCAAAAGTGGAATAGCAGGGTCATATGGCATTTCAATCTTTAACTTCTTTAAGAATCACCAGACAGTTCGCCAGAGTGGCTGTATGAGCCTGCATTCCCACCAACAATGTAGGAGAGTTCCCCTCTCTCCACATCCTCTCCAGCATTTGTCGTTGTTTGTATTGTGGATTTTTGCCATCCTGACCGGGGTGAGATGATATATCAGGGAAGTTTTGATTTGCATTTCCCTGATGGCTAAGGAAGTGGAGCATTTTTTAAGATATTTGTTAGACATTTTAATTTCATCCCTGGTAAAGTTTCTTTTAATTTCCAGGGCCCATTTTTTAATTGGGCCATTGTTTTCCTTGGAGTTTAGTTTTCTAAGTTCTTTGTGCACTCTGGACAGTAGAGCTCTATTAGATATGTGGTTAGTGAAGATTGTCTCCCATTCTGTGGGTTGCCTTTGAGCTCGTGTTACAATCTCTTTATCTGAACAGAAGCTCTTTAATTTCACAAGATCCCAACTGTTGAGAGTTGGTAGCAGTGACTGTGCCATTGAATGTCTGTTTAGGAAATGTTGGCCTAGCCCAATCAGCTCGAGGGAGTTCCTATCCTTTCAACTATGGTTTTTAAAGTCTCTGGCCTTAAATCAAGGTCCTTGATCCATTTGGAATTAAGTCTTGTACATGGTGACAAGTATGGGTCCAGCTTTAATCTTCTGCATGTGGAGATCCAGTTTTGCCAGCACCATTTGTTGAAGATGCTGTTCTTTTTCCATTGGATTCTTTGGGCCCCTTTGTCAAAGACCAAATGGCTGTATTTTTGTAGGCTTATATCTGGGTCTTCAACCCTTATCCATTGATCTGTGTGTCTATTTTGGAGCCAGTACCAGGCAGTTTTTATAACTATGGATTTGTAGTATGGACTAAGGTTTGGTATGGTAATACCTCCAGCAGTGTTTTTGTTCCTCAGGATTGTTTTTGCTATCCTGGGTCTTTTGTGCCGCCATATGAATTTTGAGATTATTTGGTCAACTTCTTTAAAGAATTGCTTTGGGATTTTAATTGGTATAGCATTGAATTTGTATATTGCCTTTGGTAGGATGGTCATTTTTACAATGTTGATTCTACCAATCCAGGAATATGGGAGGTCTTTCCACCTTCTGGTGTCTTCTGCTATTTCTTTCTTGAGGGTTTTAAAGTTTTCATTAGTAAACGTCTTTTACCTCCTTGGTTAGGTTTATACCAAGGTATTTCATTTTTTTAGGGGCTATAGTAAATGGGATTGTTTCTCTCAAGGCTTTATCACTTTTTTCATTCTGGGCATATAGAAAGGGCACTGATTTTTGCACATTTATTTTGTATCCTGCCACCTTGCTGAACTTCTCAATTAGTACCAGGAGCTTCCTGGTGGAGTTTTTGGGATCACTCAGGTATAAGATCATGTCATCTGCAAATAGGGATAGCTTGACTTCTTCCTTGCCGATTTGAATCCCTCTTATGTCCCTTTCTTGTCTTATGGCTTCAGCTAAGACTTCAAGTACAATATTGAATAGAAGTGGTGAGAGTGGACAGCCTTGTCTAGTTCCTGATCGAAGTAGGAATGCTTCCAATTGTTCCCCATTGAGCATAATCCTTGCTGTGGGCTTGTTGTTATACAGCTTTTATTATATTGATAAAGATTCCTTTCATTCCTACAGTCTCTAGCGTTTTGATCATAAAAGGCTGTTGGATTTTGTCAAAGGCTTTTTCTGCATCTATCGAGAGTATCATGTGGTCTTGGACTTTGGACTGGTTTACATTTATTGAATTTGCGTATGTTGAACCAACCTTGTGTGCCGGGGATGAAGCCTACTTGGTTCCCGTGAATGATTTTTTTGACATGTTTTTGAATCCGATTTGCTAAGACTTTGTTGAGAATCTTTGCATCTGTGTTCATCAGAGAGATCAGCCTATAGTTTTCTTTTTTAAGTGGATCTTTATTAGGTTTTGGGATTAAGAAGATATTAGCTTCATAGAAGGAATTTGGTAGTGTTCCTTCCTTTGCTATTTGATGGAACAGTTGAAGGAATATTGGTGTTATTAACTCCTTAAATGTCTGGTAGAATTCTGTGCTGAATCCATCTGGCCCAGGACATTTTTTGGTGGGAAGATTTGAAATTACTTCTTCAATTTCCTTGTATGTTATAGGACTATTTAAATAATTCACAACTTCCTGATTCAATTTAGGTAGGTTGTGTTTACTTAGAAATTCATCCATCTCTTTTGTGTTGTCAAACTTCACAGAGTACAAGTTTTTGAAATATGATGTTATAATTATCTGGATTTCTTGGGTATCCGTAGTGATAACTCCATGTTCATTTCTAATTTTGTTAATTTGGATTTTCTCTCTCTTGCTTTTGGTTAGTTTAGCTAGGTGTGTATCAATCTTATTGACTTTTTCAAAGAACCAGCTTTTTGACTGGTTGATTTTTTTCTATCATTTTCTTAATCTCGATTTCAGATATTTGTCTCCTTATTTTGCTAATCTCCTCTCTTCTACTACTTTTGGGATCAGATTGCTCTAGTTTCTCTAAAGCTTTAAGCTGCATTGTTAAGTTGTTTATTTCTGATGTTTCCATTTTTTTGATGTAGGCATTAACAGCTATGAACTTACCTCTTAGAACAGCTTTCATTGTGTCCCAGAGATTTTGGTAAGTTGTACTTTTGTTATCATTCACTTTCAGGAAATCTTGAATTTCCTTTTTAATTTCTTCCTGAATCCAGTTCTCATTCAGCATCATATTGTTAAGTTTCCAGGAGTTAGTGTATTTTCTCTTGTTTGATGTGTTGTGGATGTCCAGCTTTAGGCCGTGGTAGTCTAATAGGGCACAGATTAGAATTTCAACTTTTTTGTTTATGTGTAGATTCGTTTTGTGGCCCAATATGTGATCTATTTTGGAGAAAGTTCCGTGTGCTGCTGAGAAAAATGTGTATTCTTTGGTACGTGGGTGAAAAGTTCGATAGAGATCTGTAAGGTCCATTTCTTTCAGGGTTTGATTAAGGTCCAAAGTGTCTCTGTTAAGCTTTTGACCTGTTGATCTATCCCATGTTGAGAGGGCGGTGTTGAAGTCCCCAAGAATTATCGTTTGGGGGTTGATTTCTTGCTTTAGACGCTGTAGGGTTTTCTTAATGAATGTGGAGGGGCCCGTATTGGGTGCATATATGTTCAGTATTGTGAAGTCTTCCTGGTGAATTGTACCTGTGACTAAAATGTAGTATCCATCCATGTCTCTTATAATTTTCTTTGGTTTGAAGTCCACTTTGTCTGATATCATAATGGCTACCCCTGCCTGTTTTCTGCTTCCATTAGCTTGTTGAATTGTTGACCAGCCTTTTATTTTTAGAGCGTGCCTATCTTTTGTGGTGAGATGGGTTTCCTGCAGGCAGCAGATTGATGGATTGTGATTTTTAATCCAAGTTTGTAATCTGTGTCTCTTGATCGGTGAATTAATTCCATTAACATTTAGTGTTATAATGGAGAAACTATTTTTAATTCTAGACATTTATTATGTTTAGTAGTTTTTATAAGTATATTGCTTCGCTTTTAATGGTGTTATATTTGCCTTCTCTTCTCCTGGATATGCCTGTTTTTTTCTTCACGCTTGAGTATCATTTCTAGCATTTTTTGAAGGCCTGGTTTGGTGGACATGTATCCCTTCAAGTTGTCTTTGTGCTAGAAGATTTTTTCTTTCTCCCTCGATCATGACTGATAGTTTTGCACGGTAAATCAGCCTGGGTTGACATTTTTGCTCATTCAATACTTGAAGTATGTCTCTCCAAGCTCTTCTTGCTTTTACTGTTTCGACTGAGAAGTCATTTGTTATTTTAATAGGTTTACCTTTAAAAGTGACTTGTGGGCTGGAGAGGTGGCTCAGGGATTAAGCCTCCGCCTTGCAGGCGGAAGGTCCCGAGTTCGGATCCCAGATCCCATGTATAGACGCCAGACGGAAGCGGGGGCGGCCTGCGCTTCTGGTCCTGGTAGGGCGGAGCCTGTGAATCCCGGGGCAGAAGGAGGTGGAGGCGTCCATGGTGGTTCACGAATTCGTCCGTGGTTCTACACACACATACACACACACACAGACATGCGCGCGCACATACACACAGTTGAATAAATAATAATAATTTAAAAAAAAAAAAAAAAAAATAAAAAAAAAATAAAAGTGACTTGTTTTTTCTCCCTTGAAGCTCTCAGCACCAGTTCTTTATCTTGAATGTGGAGTGTTTTAACTATTATTTGCCGTAGGGTGCTTCTGTTTTGGTCGTATCTGTTTGGGGTGCGGAATGCCTCTTGTATATGGATGGGCCTCTCTTTTTTTAGATGAGGAAAGTTTTCCTTGATGATCATTTGGAAAATTTCCTCAGGGGTGGTATTTTGAGATTCTTGCTCTGGTATTCCATGAATACGCATGTTAGGCTTCTTTAGGGTGTCCCATATCTCTTGGATATTTCTCTCAAGTATCTTTTTGGCTTTAACAACCTCTTCCATTGAGCTGGTTAGTACTCCCACTTTATCTTCAAGATCTGAAATTCTGTTTTCTGCTTCATTAGTTCTGTTGATAAGACTCTCTGTAGAGTTCTGGGTTGAAGATAACTTGTCTTGTAGCTCAGTTTTAAACTCTGCTGTTTTAACTGCTCTATGCCACTTTTTGTTTCTTGCACTGTTTTTCTCAACTCCTCTGAACACAACACTTTTAAAAAATCCAAATATCCAGGAGATGCAAGAGCGAAGAAGGGAGACAAAAGAGGGAGGAGATGAACTAACCAAAATTAAAAATGTCTGAAAACATGTAAATCTACTATTTTGTAATCTAATTATGAAAAAAAAGAGTTCTCTCCCAGAAGACATGGGTTATTAAACAAAAATCTCAATGTTAGGTTTGGAATTCCTCTTTATAGGTTGGATGGGGTGGGCACAGTTATCCATGATGAAGTTGTAAGGCTTTACCACTGAAGACACTGCTACAAAACAGAAGAATCATGCAAAAACTGACCTGGAAGTATCCTCCTGCTGGGTAGCTTTCACAGTGCTGGCAGGTGCTATATGGACTGCTGGGCAAGAAACATTACCAATGTGACCCCTTTATGCTTCAATACCAATTGTTAGGCAAGATACGCTTACTGGTGCAATAGTGGCATGATTGTTACAAGAGTAACCAAACACTTACTAATTGTATTAGAGGCATGATCCATAGGAAGGGATTCATGCCTAATACGACAGACCTGGTTAAAATCTTACCCATGACTGGGAAGGCTATAGGTGAGGGTGTACTACTATTGTTTTACAAAATGGACCTATGGTCAAATAACTTTCTCAACATTTATATAGATTACTGCCATTCTCAAACTTGGTCAGAAGAGTTTCTTTTTACAGTGGGAAAAAGTTAACACAGAGACTGGCCAAAATGCTGAAAATAAATACTTGCTGAGTCCTCAGTAAGCAGTGGTATATCTATATCCACTCATAGGAAAGACTCAGAGAGCATTGCAGAAGAAAAGACAGAAAGAACGTTAAAAATGGAAGATGGGGGAGGAGTGCTATGAAATGCTGTCCTCTGGTCATGGCATAGTTGTTGTGTTCATGAGCTCACAGCAGCCATAGTTACCTACACAAGGCCTGTCCAACATCTAGCCAATCAATAGTTATGGATTCAGGAGGCCCACACAACTGGCTGTTGATGACTGCTGTGGGAGTGTGATTCATTTCTCTTTGGAAGAATGACCACTGGTAGGTTACTCATGTTACATACAGCAGATGGCTCTGAGTCCATCCATATACACATGGGCAGCATTAATCAGACTCAGTAAATTATTAAAATAAAGAAAAAGATGATAAGAGGGCAGTTAGAGGACTCTTGGAGAGAGGCTGGGTAGGAATGGGTGGAATGGATGAGGATATGTTTAAGATAAAATTTTACATGTATAAAGTTATCAAACAATACATAAAAATATACCTACAAAAACTTTATTATGCACACATAGACCCAGTTGGTCTTGCCATAATTCAGATATTGTGATGATTGTTCTATAATGGGGATAATAATTTATACTCAACAATGCTCAGCTAATGTATATATTACTGGTACTTGGAACTCTGTCTTGAATATCAAGAGTCGACATTTACAGCAAAATCCTCAAAATAAACAAATATGTGAGTGGAGCCTAAAGTATTCAGAAAAAAATGAAAATAGCCCCTTCATATTCCTATTATTTCAAACTAATTAGTCACCTGAATAAAAATGATAGCATAGTAGCATATGGCAATGTTTCCAAAGTTTGTTCCTGGGTAGAGTAGGTTCAGGAATATTTGTCTTCTGTGTTCAATCAACACTTCCTGGAAATTCTAAGGCATACTAATGCTTTGGAACCAACTGGTTTAAGTTATGAAGGATTAATCAAAGGATTAATCAAAATGGAATATTATTTTGTGTGTGTGTATGTGTGTGAATGTGTGTGTGTGTGTGTGTATGCTGAAAACTTATCTTTGCAATATATTCAATCTCTGTTTATATACTGTATACATTCTTACCTGGGAAGCAGAAAGTGAAATAGGGAGAGTCATTCTAATATTATTTTAGAACTTTCTTCCTCTTAAACAGGACAAAATTAATTCCATAGAAATGTTTCTACTTGACATCAGAGGCTATTCCCAGGACAAAGTTTCTTATTTATTTAATAAATGCTACCATGAATGTGCATACCACACGTGCTAACATAAAACACAACCTTGGTAAGTCCCAATGAATGAAAGGGGAAGGTAGGTACAGTTTGACCTTCCAGATTTTTTGTTCAATGTTTTGTTAATTTTCTAGTGTTGTTATTCTCTAGAGTTGCAATTGGCAGTGCTTCCCAGACAAGCACCAGAGAAGTAAAAACAACCACTCTGTGGAATTAGGGGAAAATCCTAGTCACTGGAGTGCCAAGGCTTCATGTGCCATTTCAGACAAACCGTGGTCATGCATAAGCTTTTGGCCACCTTCACAGATAGTTCGATGTGTGTCCACTCTCTTTCCTGTCTCTTTATTCCCACTGTGTCTGTGTGGTCCATGCTATGGGAATTCTTGCATGCATATCCAAAATGAAAGGAAGCTAATGAGCACTGAGGAGAGCCTCTGGCTGATGGAAGAAAGACAGCAGATGTGTCTTATAATAACCATGTCTTTTTCTGGCCAGTCAGTGTGCGTTGTAGCTATCAGCTAGCATCCTTTTAGAATGAAGTAGAAGAAGAAGACAAGAAGTGACCCTTGAAACTCAACAGGCTTCACTTTAGTAAGGCAGTTCGTTTCCGTAATCTCAATCCTTTTCCCTCATTCTACTTTCCTAGGTTTTCACTCCTCAATCCAACAGAAGGACAGATACCTCCACCCCAGGCCTTACTGCCCATACAGCTACAGAAATGTCTTTTGTGGACTCATCTTGGTGTAGGAAATTCTACCTTTTCGAGAACATTTAAAAAGTCAAGCATAGCATTTGGACAATGGCAAGGAAGTTACTTCAGAATGGATGCAAAGAGGTTTTTGGAATACTGAGAAATATGTTACTTCCTGGGACTGAGAAACACCCAACCTCTGGTCAGAGCCACTGTGCTGGGGACATCTGGGTGAGTTATGAGATATGTATTATGCTTTTCTATTTCTAAGCATACTTCTTATGGGAAGGCAAGGTTGTGAACCACCAAGATAAAATAGGAAAATACACATTGTAACAAGCAGACCTGTGCACAGCTGCCATACAAGAGCAAAAACATGTTTAACATATAACTTAGTGAGGTTGGGGATAAGAATGCCCCTGTAAAACCATCGTCTGTGTTGCTACCTCAAAAAAATCTTTGTATATCCCTTAGTTATAATTATGCAAGAGGGGAAGAGAGAGAGAACAGGAGGAGAAAAGGGAAAACAATAGAAGGAAGGATCAGGAAGGGTAAAGGATGGTTAAAATAAGATCTGCTCTCTTGACAAATTTTGACTTTGCAGTACAGTGCCATTAGCCTCAGATCCTATGCCCTATAGCTTATCTCCAGAAATTCTGAAGTATGCATAAATCAAATTTTGTACTAATATCTCCCCTTTTTTCCTCCCCAAGATCCTAGCAATTACTATTCTGCTCTCTGTCTTTTTGTATTGCAGAGTATTACATAAGTGCTGTCATGCAATTGGCATTTCATGTAAATAGTACCAAAGAGTTGCAATGGTTAAGTTGATCTACAGGCACCTGGTACATAGCATGTGCTCAAAATCTATTGCTTCCTTGTTCCTTCTCCTGTCTCCACCTTGAACTGCTACTCTTTCTGACCACACACTGTTATTTGAAGGCCCATTGCATATCCTGATCTCTTTATTTCATATTCATTTTTTCCTTGTGTGTCTACTTGGGATTCCAATCTGGAGGACAGCCTCCAAATGTCCTCTTCTTGGAAGACCTCATCTACATTACTTCCTCCTGGAAAACCTCATCTACATCCTGCTCTATTCATAAGACCGATTCCACCTCAGCTTACTGTGCTTCTTTGCTAGTGAGCTCTTCCAGCACACATAGCCCTTTCTGCTTACTCAGCCATTTGTATCCTTACTCTATTCTTTTAATCTCCAAATTATTCCCTGCCAAGATTACATAGCTTGAGGGAAGATGCCGTGCCACCTTCCTTCAGGTGACCCTGAGAGTGGGCAACAAGCCTTTTCAAAGTTTAGTTTCTAGTTTCCATGAAACAGTCTAGTCTCTTTTCTGGGAATAAATTTGAGTAAGGATGAGAAAAATGTTACCAATTGTACTTTCCCAGACTCAAATCTCAATTCCAGCCAAACTGCTTAACAGCAGAAAACTGTCTGTTTCCCTGGTTTGGTTTAATGATTTTCCTGTAGATCCACATCTCTTTCTATCACAAAGAAATCACTTTATCCTGCTGGGTAATTAATACAAACGTACAATATGGCAAACATGTTCCTGTAGACTGCTTATTTTGCTGGTAAATTACAGGAAATCCTATACAGTACACCTGGGATACCCCGCAGTTTGAAATTAGAATATAAAGTGTCTTCTAGTTCCTCCTACTTGGCCAGGATACTGGTCTGATTGTGAAAATCTTTCTAGTTAGACATGTAATGAACTGAGATGATGGCAAATTCATTTGCTTCCTTTTAACTTAAAATTAATAAAGATTTTAATTCTAAGCTTTAAAAAAAAAACCACACTGTTTTCAGCTAAGTTACTAGAAGGGGAAGCCATATAGTGTTCATTCCCAGTGGTGAATTCATTCAAAAAACATATGCCACATACAGTCTTGTAACCAAATCCTCAGAGTCTAAGGTATATTGCCAGTAAAACGCATTGGCCTGACTTCAGTTCTGCGTGATGTCACATCTATATGAGCCCTGTGATAGCATTAAACTGGCCACAGCTGTTTCTGATTGAAGAGCTGTAGACCCAGCAAGGCAGGGCTCACCTCTTCTCCCTGTCCCACCCTCTTCCGGAGTGGCTTTCTTTAACAGAGGGACTTTTAATGAACAGGGCCTTCGGGTTGTTCTGCTGGTTATTCTTTCATAGAATTTTAGGGGTTTGGCTGGGCCATCAAGTGGTCTTGTGTGCAAGTAACTGAGTGGTCGCTTGTTTATACACACACCCATCCATGTGTGTACTCTAGGGCTCAGGAAGGTTTTCCTCGGCAATCTATTTACAAATCCTTCTTCCTAGGTGCTGTGAGTCAAAGCAAAATTTGGAATTTTCATTTCTGATCCAATCCAGTCTAAGCAACTGGTGAGAAGCAGCCCTCCTTCTCTCAAAGTATAAGAGTGGGTCATATAGATTTGCTGAAATTTAGCCCATCTTTTTGCTACAAGATGTTACAGTTTAGCATAGGTACAGAGATTCTTCTTTAAAGGCTAACCAGTGAACTTTTTAGACTAGGAGGCTAGTGACTCAGTGTTGTCATCACTACATGAACCCAGATATCAACACGTCGTTATTTATGAAGACAGATTGTGGGCAGAATCAGCTTGGAGCCCTTCACTTTAAGACAAAATATTTGACAATGTGGCAACCAGTTTAAAACTGGACTTGCTTCATGATACCATAAGGATAGACCAAAAGTAAATGACTAAAAACTTTTATAGCAATCCAGCATCACCAGTATATGAGCTCTACTTTATCCTCCTTAAAGAAGGAGTAGGCCTCTTCTGGAGTTCAACATGCCTGAATTTCTTGTTGTAAGGTGTATACTATACTTTCCATTTAGTAGGACACATGGGTATCTATTATGAATTCAAAGTAACAGCAAACGACAGTTGGATCAACCACCTTCCTAGGAGCAGCCTAAGGGGAGCCAGAGCAGATTCAGTCCCAGCTTCTGTCCCACCCCTCCACCCCATGCCTCTCTTGTGCAAAGGCTGAAGAGGGGTCTTGTCCCTACCTTCCAGAAACTCTGCATCAAAGAATTTCCACTTGTCTAGAAGTAAGAGGGTCATGCTGCTGTGAGGAGTTGATCCGGTAGCAGAAACTCTTAATGAATCCTGAATAAGGCTGGAGAAAAATGCATGCATGTTTTATTTTGTGGTGAAACTTACTACCTAGGGAAAACCTAAGGAGACCGGGGCAGGAGGTTTGATTTGCTTGACCTGAAGCTAAAAGAAAAGCAAGGCATAATTGCTGGAGCCCAGACTGTTTCGTCTCTTTTCTAGTGCTCTGTTAACCTCCTTCCAAGCCCAGCCACCCAGCCAGCCAGGCCTCTTTTATAAGGTGCTATTCACAGGGTTGGCCTCACAGTTTGTAAACACATAGAAACTGATCTGCATCTTTGAGCTCAAAACCCAAAGAAAACTTTGGAAACTTAAGGTTGTTAAGAAAAAGTACCAAATGCCAAATTTTGATCGGTTGGAACCTTTTAAGAAATGAGTGCCATTGGATTGCTCTCCGTAAAAGCCATGATGTCACTGGAGAGGAATATGATGTCAGGCTGTAAAAAGATCAGAAAGCTTTTGAAAATTCTTAGGCCATGTTGGGAAGTTTATTTGCAGCGCTGAACAGAAAAGACAGTGTTCTTTTACTTCGTGCCTGCACCTCCTTCACAAGTAGCCCTGCCAAGAACAGGAAAGCGCCCTGAGCCCTACCATGCCCCTTCTCTCCCAGGGAATACAGGCGGCTTTTATTACCAAACCTAGTTCCTTCTTTCACAGAGTTGCGATAAAACTGTTTTGAAAAAATTCTTGGCTTAAGTACTGCACCAAGTATTAAGCAAATGGTCAGCCATTCCCTGTTGGAAAGAACATTTACATTCCATGGAGCAGGGAGAGAACTTTTCTGGAGTTTTCCCAAAGCTCTCAGTGACTTATCAATCAGTTGTGCTCTTCGCTTATAAAGGCTTTGGAATTCTGGTTCTTGCCTCATTAGAAACTGATTGTAGGGTTCTCTCTCTCTCTCTCTCTCTCTCTCTCTCTCTCTCTCTCTCTCTCTCTCTTTCTTTCTCTCTTCTCTCTGCTAAAGTTCGTTTTTAAATAATTTACATTGATATGCTTCTAAAGACAATGCTTTCATATTCCGATGGTAAACTATTGGGTAAATCATCTGTCAGGAATGATTAAGGTGCTGGAGAGATTGATTTATGAAGATGATTACAGGAGCTAAATGTGTAAAGGCCAGGTTAGCCAGAAATTGGGGGCACTCAGGAGTCAACTACTAAAATCAAGAGAGGGTGAGACAGAGCGAAGGAAGGATTTCTCACCTGGGAGAGCAGGGCCCTAAGTGTGGGTCAAGGAAAGGCAGGAGAGGACAGGAATCCTGTCTTCACGTCCCTCCCACGTTGCTGCGGTGGTCCAATCAAGAGGCTCCTTGGCCACAACCTCTGAGAGGAGAAAGCCTGGCCGAAAAATAGCTGCTCCAGAACAGAGACCTCAGAACCTCTCAGCAGCTCCCCTCGGTCAAGCTGCTTTGTCTCCTTTTGTCTCAGCAAAGACCTCATCTGATATTTGGAGTCATTGCGAAACAACTCAAAGCAACAAAAACACCAAAGACAGGCTAAGTGTAGGGTGCAGGGAACCCACAGGTACGGTTACAGCGCCCCTAAAAACTCTGCGACTTCTCCCAGTTTGGGTTTCAATGTTCTGAATCTGCAAGATTCATTTCGTGTTTATGTTACAATAATTAGATAAAATAAAAGTCAATTATAGGAAAGAGATACAATCCTTAAAAAGTAACAGAGCACTGTCTGCCCAGGGCAAAGGAAAGAATGTAGTGAGAAACGTGCCTATTACCAGCTGGGAACTAACAAAAGATGGGCCCTTAGTAGTTGCTATTTTTCTTTCCTACTGCTATGAATTCTAAGTAAACCTGAAAAATATTAATCTGAAACATCTCAAAACCTAAAAAAAATGTAGATTCATTACATATAGTGGTGACTTGTATAAAAACACTTTCTTCCTAATAAATCAACTAAAAGCAATGGTCAGCCCATATCCTCCCCCTTTTCCCTTTTCTTCCCATTCTCTTTCCTTCTTTCCTCTAATTTTCCCTTTCTATGATTTGCTACATTTCATATGTGTATGAAAAGTAGGAACCACAAATGAAAAAAAACCTGAATTTGTCCTCTGAGTCTGACTTATTTTAGTTAGTAGGATGATCTCATACTGCATCCATTTTCCGACAGTCAGTGTACTTCCATCCTTCTTTATGATTGAGTAGAATAGAATATATTTTCTTTACCATTGGCTATTGTGAACCCTGTTTTGCAATAAGCATAGATTTCAGGTATCTCTGTGTTACATAGACTTAAAATTTTTTAGGTAAATTCCCAGAATTGATATAGCTGGTCTATGTGACAGCTTTTAGCTTTTGATTTCTCTGATTGCCATAATGACTGGACTAATTTACAAGCCACAGTGAGTAAGAGTTCCCTTGTGCCCTTGTCCACTCTGGCAGTTATCAGTCCTTTTGCCCATAATAGCTACTCTGACTGAGAAGGCATTGAATCTTGACAATAATTGATTTCTTTCATATGTTTAGTGCACAATTGTTCTTCATCTTCTGAAAAATGTCTGTTCATTTTATTAGCCTATTCATTGATTAGGATATTCTGGTATTTAATCTTTTGAGATTTTTGTGTATTCAAGATATTAATTATCTGTCACAGATAGAGCTGGTAAAGATTTTCTCCCATTTGGTAGCCTTCCTCTTTTCATTCAATTGATTGCCATGCTGAGAGAGAAATTGAGAAAATTATTGTTTTAATAATATTTCCTAACCAAGGAAGTGAAAACAATGAAAATTTTTCATACAATGAAATTTTCTAAGAATGAAAATTTTAAAACTGTGATACCAGAGGATACTAGAAGATACCAGAAGCCAGACCTCTTTTGCTCATGGAACAACTGAGTTGATATAGTGAAAATGACTAAATAATCAGAAATGATCTACAGAATCAATGCAATTCCCATCAAAATTCCAATGACTTTTTTTTCCAAGAAACACAAAAAAATCCTAAAATTCATGTGAAAGCAAAAATGACCCTCTAGAGAGCCAAAATCAAAGCCATCCTGAGCAAAAAGAGTGATGCTAAGGATAGCACAATACCCGATTTCAAATTATGCTATAGAACCACAGTAACAAGGCACCATTGTAGTGGCACAAAAAAATAAACACTTGGATTGGATGGAGGGAATAAAACAGAGGACCCCACAACTACAGACTCATGGCTTTTCAAAAAGTATCAAACACATACATTGAAGTCAGCCTCTTCAGTATATGGTGCTGAGGATACTGGAAAGTCACATGCAAAAGAATGGAGCTATATCTGGGCATCTCATCTTATATTAAAAAAGATCAAACTGGATGGAGGAATTTAGTATAAGTCCTGAAATTCTAAGATTAGTAGAAGAGACTTGATGATACATACATCAATACTTTCTGAAAAAGGATTCCAGTAGCTAAGTAAATAGGACTAAAAACTGACACATAGTATTGTATGAAATTAGAAAGCTTCTGGTCAGTATTGGTAGGTGAAAGGAAAGTCACACTTTGCCTTCCACCCATGCATCATGGATGCATGTATGACTCTTCTTCCTCTCATTCTCTCTCAAATAAATAAATAAATAAATAAATAAAACATTAGTAAAAGCTTCTGGATAGCAACTCTCCCATTTTATGATTAATATAATTTATTTTTATTCTTTCACCTATAATTCAATCCATTAATACAGAGAATTTATGTCATTTTCATGCTTTACTCCCAGAGTCCACCATCCCTTCTTTGGCTTTTCAAAAAGTAATACTTGCTTTCTTCTTGCTGGGCAGTCTCCATCCTGTTTTCACATCTTTTTGTCTGTGTGACCTAATGGGTTTCATTGAAAATGCCTGTTGTGCCACCTAGAACTAGGCCAGCTTCATCTCTCCCCATCTTGAAGCTCAGGGAAATTTGCGGAAAAGGGGGCAGTAAGAGTGTAAGAGCAAAAGGATGGGAGGAGCAATGATATGTAAGATACTCCATACTAGTTAGGGCTGAAGCAATCATAATTGGACTTTGCATGCCCTGCGCATTGTCCAACACACTGTTGACCTCACAAAGTCTAGCATCTGCTAAAGGCACCAAGATCCTTGGAGGCAAGGGATTGGCAGCCACAGCAGTGTTCCTATACCTAAGGGGAACACGGGAAAGGGTTCAGGGAAAGGCCACTGGGTCCTTGTACGTCATTGGAGAGGAGGGCCCAGAGGTATCAGGCATGCACAAGAAAGGACTCTCTGGGAATTGGGGCAGGAGGCACTGGGGGATGGGGAAGGAGGGGAGTGGGGAGGGGGAACAGGGGGTACGGGGGGAGGAGGAGGGAGGGAGGGAACTGGTGTACCTATTAAGTTTGTATGAGCTGAAATTATAATAAAAAATGTATTCATAATAAAAAAAGTTAAATGCCTGTTGTGGCAAGTACCTGAGTACTTGCTGGGTCATGGAAAAATTATCAGTGGGTAAATCATTAAAGAAAGTAGTTCCCTTTATCCTGTCTACAATTAATCTTTAGTAGTGTCTCAGGGAAATGTGGTACCTCATGGAATCTTCACCCTTCCTTATGGATACAGGTGACAACTTGAAAATTGAGGGCTCAAGTTATAGGACCAGTTGTAAAGAATTAGTAATTGAGTTAAGCCCTGAATGAGCCTGTAGGAAATTGACTAATTAATGCAGAAGACACAGCCCATGGTAGGTGGGACTAATCCCTGGGCAAATGAATAAGATGGAAGGAGCTGGTTAAGGAAGTTGGCATTCTTTGGTATATTTGGACAGACACGCTGCTTTGGCAAGTGAGTAATGTCCCACTCTCAGCAGTACTGTAGATATGGTGTGGCTAAATCCCTTAGCCCCTGGCGCTAGTATGAATTCACCTGCCAGACTGAGAGATGCAGCTGTGTAGTCCTAAGTAAGACTAAAACCCCTTGTTTCCCTAAGCCTCTTCGTCATAAATTTACGAGCAACATGCAGAGTAACTGCCACACCCTCCAGGGTGAAATGTTGCTAGATCAAGCCTTATGCAGTTCTTGTGGGCGTGGACATTATTGCAGTGAGTTCATGGGTGCTGCAACCCTGTCATGACTAGAGGACACTGTGTGGTAGCAACGCTCCCTAGCACCGCTCCCCACCATCAGGCTCTTCCATTCTTACCACCCCTTTCCAAGAAGTGCCCTGAATATTGGCACAAGGGTGATTTAAATGTGCCGTTTTGTTAAATGTTCCACAGTCGCTTATTCACTGCACTTTGTCCAGTTGTGATTCTGTATTTTAAACACCTTCAATTGTAAAATGATGCTTTTTATAGAGGACTGAGAACTGTTCTAACCTATGGATATAACAATACGTGGCAGTTGTCTTTCAAATACCTACGGTAAAAAGTAATTTGTTACAACCTAGGACAGATCGTCTCCCCTTCCTCAGATCATTGGCCTGGGGTGTAGTACCAAGCATATATTCCTTATTAAAAAGTAGGGCTTAAGTCCTATCGGAAAGCAGTTGGTTATCCCCATACTCTTCATGTCATTATTTCTCCACTGCTCCCCTAATGCTAGAGTGGCTGTTCTTTCAGCTTGAAGAATTTACAGCTAAGTAAGACTGTTGATTGCTTTTCTCTCTCTCATGCCTTCCGGTGCTGTGAAATGTGGCCAACAAAGAGAAAGTTTCCTTCATAGTTAGGTTCAGGTGTCAACCTGACAGTTGAGGTTTTGAATTCTGATGGCATTTGTAGAGAATTAGTTAATGAGCTTAGCTCAGAGCAAACCTTCAGGAGACTAGCTAGTTAATGGGGAAAGCCCAGGCCATGGTGAGTTGGACTAGTCCCTGGGAAATTGAATAAGATGAAGGGAACTTTTTGAGGGAGTTAGCATCCTTCTGTAAACTTGGCCAGTTATGCTAGTCTGGTCTCTCAGTCATTGTATAATGATGGTGTGGCCAGTTCCTTTGGTCTTTGCAAAGCTGAAAAATTAATTATAACTAGACTAAGTCAAAATTAAACCACTTGTTCGCTTTTTTAAAATTTTTTAATTATTTATTCAATTGTGCATGTGTGTATGTATGTGCATGCGTGTGTGTGTGTATATACGCCCGTGTGTGTGTGTGCGTGTGTGTGTGTGTGTGTAGAACCACGGGCAAATTCGGGAAATGCAGGCTGCTGCCCGGCGTCTATACGTGGGGTCTAGGATCCGAACTCAGGACCTTCCGCCTGCAAGGCAAAGGCTTAACCCCCAAGCCACCTCTCCAGCCCCACCACTTGTTCCCTTAAGCTGTTTTGTAGTGACTTTATCAGAAGCAATGCAGACAAACTATTACATTTCCTAATCAGTTCCAATTTGTTTTATCCACATCCTCTGATCAACATATGTGGTATCTTCAGCAATAGTATCTTATCTATAAAGTTCTAGGAGACAACTGAGAGCAATGGCAAAGTCTATATTTTTGGGGGGGACCTCTCTGACCAACAATTCATTAGAAGCTAGAACATACTTGGTACAGGAAAATTGATTTAGGCATATATGGCTTCTGGTAAGAACATCTCAGGGTAGTTTCTATATTCCTTTTATATTTCTCTCTGTGTTTCCATGTTTATGTAGGCCATATCTGTTAACACCTTATTAAATGTTATGTTGTATAAATATATAGAAGGTTTTATCTCTCACTCTCTCCTGTGTCCTATCTCCTTACTTTCCTTCCTCCTTAAAGATCCTCCCACTATTGCCCTTTCCATTTTCTTACCAACAGTGTTCTTTTGTCTCCTATCCCTTAACCCATAAACCCATCTTCTGACCCCTTTTTAGTTTTTGGCTTTAATAGCAGTTCCTACTTAAGCAGTGTTTGTCTTTCTGCAACTTGGATACTCATTTACTAGAATAATTTCCATTTATATATATTTACCAGTGAATTCAATAATTTCATTTTTCTTGATAACTAAAATACTATTCCATCATGTACATGTACATATTTTCATTATCCATTCATCCACCAATGAACATCTAAGCTGAATCCATACCTTTGCTATTGCAAATAGCTATAATGAACGTAAGATGATCAGTCCTTTGAGAATATATCCAGAGGTGATGTAGGTAGGTCTTATGATAGTTCAATTTTCAACTTTTTGAGAAACTCCATATTCCCTTATACTATAAGTTCAAGAGAGAGAAAAGTTCTATTGGTTTGGGGTGGGAGGAAAGAAATCACTTAAAAGATGTCAGAAGCATTAATAATGCTAATAAGTTGGTGTGTATCTATCTTTTAATACCAGCGATACATTCAGTGTTATCTACTATTCTGAGTATTTTTAATTTGTTAAGTTTGAGCCATTTGCATTTCACTGTCTGACTGTATATCTCTTTACTCCAAATATGAACCAGGACAAGGCTAAAGTCTCTGCGGATACCTTCCTCCTTGACAGGAATCTGTCAGGGAATGGTGAAATTTTAACTGATTAATGGAAGAAATCCAAGTCAGATCTGTTCAAATTGCCTCCATATCATAGCAAAGATGACGATGAGCTGCTAAGATTACAATGTGTCTTCGAATACTGAGTTTTCCTCTTGTGCTATATGCATTGAGTTACCAGAGAATTTTATGATGGGAAGATGAAAAGAGAAAAAGAAGAAAAAAAGAAGAAAAACACAAAGTTCCTGTTTGTTTTTTTCTGGACAACATATTTTTAACATAAAACTAACATTAACTTGGGCTAGAAACATAGCTCAGGGCTTAAAATCTTTGCCACACAAGCAAAATATCCTGAGTTCAGATCCTAGATCCCATATAAAAAATGCTGGTGGCTTTTTAAACATGAGAGAAAAAGGGTTGTGTGAAAGACAAAGATTGAAGCAAAGTAGTACACAAACATGAGAAAACCAAAATTTGCTCATTACTTTGTAGGTTAATTTAAAGTGATTTAGGAATGATTTTTTTTAAAAAAATCATAGTATGGGGCTTAATTACATGTTTAAGCATATTGTTAAAATTATAAACTCTTGTGGTAATTCTTGCTATTATAAAGTCATGACCTAAATACATTTTATAAGATTTTTCTATTAAATTATGGGTCCAGTGTCTGAACTGATAAAAGAATCTATGCTTTATCATTTTTCATGTATTTTGTAACATGGAATTGGTTATTAACCAGGTGAGGTTGAGCTGCATTTTGCCTGTGTGTACTAAAACCTGTGAAGATGGAAAGATGAACCCCCTCTACCTTTGCATCTTCTGAAGCCCAGCTGACTGTACCCCTTTGCCCTTCCACCTGCCAGTGTACACACTGCGAAGACACTGAAAAACCGGTTTGACTCTTGCTTCAAGCTTTTCTAGGCTTTCTGTTTTGTTTCTCCTTGTTGTTTGTCATTTCTGTGAATGTTTTGTGTGGGTGAGAAGGCGTATGTGGATGTGGTTTAATTATATGAAAATTATACTGGGGATCAGTGAGCCAGTGGCTTGAAAATTAACTGAATTATGAAAGTGGAAGCGCTGCTCAGAGCATCAGTTAATGACAAGGTCGCCGCCACTGTCATATTCAAAAGAAGTGTCACACTTGAATAGGGCTGAGATGGCTGCGCTGTCCCAGGATCCCAGGTAGGACAATGGAACGAGGCTCTGTGGGTACCGTTTCATCCCAGCGTTTGGGCCTAATGCATTCTTTACTCGGCTCCTGTTGGTACCGCTGTGTTCCCATAACATATGGAATCCCTCGGTATTCTGCCATAACATGGAAACTTTGGAGGCTGGGAATTACATATCATGAATAGATTGGAAATTCTCTCTAAACACCCCCATGGGTGGTCTATGCAAAGGCTCATTGTGTGTTACTTCTGTCTTTTACAAAAATCAAATATGTCTAGGATTATTTGAGTCCAACAGGCTATATTACAGACCTGAATGCCAGCATACCCCATACACTGCCAGATAAACGATGACAGATGTACACCCCTCATGCCTCCTCCTGCCTCCCCAGCTCTGTGCCACTGTAGTTAATTGAAAAAGAGGAAAGAGGAAATTGAATGTGGGATGGAGTCAGTTGACGACGAAGGACAATCTGAATGAAAGACTTCGGTTTCAGTCTCTCCCAGACCAGTTGACAATGCCATTCAAGAACTGCCTGGGAGCAGGGGCAGAGCTGCGGGTTAGACAATGAGTCTGTGATGTATTCAGAACAGAAGTGCAACTTCCAGATCGCCTGCGACCAAAGAGGACCTGCAGCACATTCCTGAGACAGGATTGAGTCGGTGAAGGATGGGAGTGGAGTTCCAGGAGGAAGGAGACTGCCTGCCCCCCACAGGCCTCAGGAGTACACTGTTCCTCTCCCAGGGCAGAAGTACACTGTACACATGTGGTTTATTCTCTTCCTGGATCACCTAAGACATTAGACTCCCAAAGACATAGATTGGAAATACAAATACGAACATGAATATCATCTATCAATTTTTATCTATTCCAGATCCTTTTTATTACCCAAAGGCCCACTGTCTGCTTCTGTGGCTCTATTTAACTAATTCACAGAAACCCAGTAAGTTTTAGATGAAGAAAACAAAAGGTGGAGAAGAAAAGGAAGGACGTCCATGAAGAGTGAACAAGGAGGCAGTAAGTCGGCCTGAAAGAGTCCCAAGTGCGTCTGCTCAGCAGCCATGCGGCAAGCAAGAGGAGGTTTGATTCTGGCTTTAACTGGGGCAGTCCTACCATACTCAGTTTCTCTAGTGTCCTGACTAGTGGAGCTTGATTCCAGTCGAGTGGTTCCTGGTTTGGATGCTGGAGCTGCTCTGCACACACAAAGCTCACTGACTTATTGACAAGGTCACCCTACTATGCCTCATACAGCAGAGATCTGCCCCTGCTCCCAACTGGTGTAGTTTACATAGGAAACTTCCCCTGAAAGCTCATGTGTTAAAGGTTTATTTCATAACCACGCACTGTTAAAAGATGGTTGAGTTATGAGCATGTATATTTCATCAGTGGAGTGCTCCATCACAGTTGAACACGATATTGAGAGGTTGGGCCTATTTGGAGGATGTTAGGTCATATCTCTCTCTCTCTCTCTCTCTCTCTCTCTCTCTCTCTCTCTCTCTCTCTCTCTCTTGCTCTCTCTCTCTCTCTCTCCCTCTCTCTGAAATTCCTGTAGATATGGTGTGATTTTTTTTTCCCTTGGCTTCTGGAGTTGAAACCAACTTTCCTGTCAAGCTTCATTATGAAGTATAACCCAAATTGTAAACAAGAACAAAACCCCACTCTTCCCCTATGTACTTTGTTTGTATATTTATCTACAACACAAAGAAAAACTGTACTACCTCATATTCTTCCGCAATACAATTAGGCAGCCATAGACTGAATCTTCTGGAACTGCAAACTGAAATAGACCTTTTATTTTGTCACAATAACCACAAATCGACACATAGACAGCAGAGATGGTTAGGAAGGTGCAATGCTTACCCCTAGCTGGGGGCGGAGGGATACAGATCATAGAAAGATGTGTGACTAGCTCCCTGTGCCCTGGTGTTTATGAGCTCGACATTTCTAGAAATTAATGAAAATGAGTGAGGGTACTGGCAAGATGAGATGAGCAGAAACTAGAGAAGGGAAGTCTTGGATGAGAATTAGTCAACAATTCCGTGTAATTAGAATAGCAACACGTAGCATTTTCTCTGACTAGTCATGCTGAAATACTAGCAGACTACAGATGGCTACTCCTTAGTGGTTTGCACATTGGAGAGGGAGAGAAGTTGCGAGAAACATTGCTGCAACACTGAAACTTGAAGAAGAAAACTTACAAACACCAAAGAAGTGCTGATTTAAGTGTGTCAGAGAGTGAGCAGGAGAGATATATGACTACTTCAGAATAAAAATGTTTCCTAGGAACATGCCCTCCAGGACAGAAAATACAAAAGAAAAGTGTCTTCATCTGAAATTCTGTGGGTCTAAAGTTTATACATCAGGTAACAGTATCTAAGAGGATGGAGGTATGTTAGAGTGGCCCCTCTTCCTCCTCTAGAAGAAGAATCTTTCAAGCCCCCTGCTCCGGGTTCCTCCCTAACATCTGCCAATATGGCCATACTCTCTGCTCTGTTTAATTTCAGCAAGGTGGTGTGTCTGAATTGTTACAGTAGCACTCATGCAACAAAGCATAAGAGCAAGTTAGAAGAGAATTGCAGATGCTTGAAGCACTGAGTCACTACATCAACCTTATGTCTCTTCAATCTTCAGCTCTCTTATTACATAAGAGGATATTATAAGGATTAAGTGGATAGATACATGCAAAGCTTATGACAGCTCTTCATATAGAAGGAGGACAAGTGCTGTTATTTGTTTTATTAAAGATACTTATATCACTTTCTCATTATATCTAGATGAATCTAATCCATAACTATTATTGGTGCTAAGTATCACTGAAGAATTTACTAACAATCTAGCAAAATAAGCTCTTTGAGCATAATAACAATATGTTCTATAAGAAACTAAATGTCATCACATGGAAAAAGCATTCTGTAGTCAAATAAACTTGAAAACTTCTAGAATGCAAAAGATCATTTCTGATTTTTCTATTGTAGTACTTCTCAGAACATTCAGTAAGTAATGCGCATTGAAAATGTTCATATGGGAGATGTAAGCAGGCAGCAATTTTTTGAACTTTTTAAACCAAATCATGGTTCAGCGGAAGCCTCCTTTAGGAATCCCAGCCTGGATGTTTCAAAAGATGCTTTCTATTTTTCGTGGAGATTATGACCACTTTCGAAGATTCCCCCTGCTTGCACAACTAGAGCTCTAGTGCACAGTACTTGGTTGTCACTGTGGGTCTCCTGCTTGTTACCTGGCAGGGAGCTTTTATGTGAAAACATTAATTGAGCTCTACTTTGTTCTTAGCATTGTGGTGAGAAATTTTCACACATGGCCTATTCCTCCTAACCAATATGTAAATAGGATATGCTAAGTTACGATATGGTAAGAACAAAATCACCATCCTCAAGTCTTGGAGGCATGATGCAAAACATGTTTATTTGGTTATGAAACTGAAACACAGCAACTAAATATCCAAGTGATTTGCCAAAGCATATGTTCTGAATGGTAGCTTCTAGACAGGCAACTTTGACCACAACATCTCTCACTGAGTTGTTCACTTTTTCATTGGGAAGTCAAAATGTGTCTCTTCCTATCACAGTTCATTGGCCAGAACCAGTCATGTGGCCCTGTCTGGTCTGATGAGCGTTGAGAAATTACATTTGGAATTTATCAGTAAATTATCAGTTACAATGTGCTAGGCCTGTTATCCCAAGAAAGTACCAGTAAGAATTCTGCAAATTAGCAAGTCTTTTCTCTTTCAGAATAGAAGAGGAAACTGAGGTTTCTGAGAACCACACTCCACAGCTGAGTTTTGGATCCAGGCAATCTGCTTCATGATTCAACCTGATCTCATATTTTTAATGGATGGATCTGGGTAAAAAGTCCCTTTCTGCCCATCCTGTGCAGGGACTATTGAGAAAACAGACCAAAACAACATCTCGGACAAGAAAGCATTTGCAGGCCTTTTTCCCTCCTTCTGTCCTGTGCCCCTTTACTTTTCACCAACACTTAATGCACATTAACCTCAAAAAAGAAAAGATGAGGCCACCCCCCCCCCCAGCACACACACAAGGGAAAGCCTTCTGTTGCTTTATAGAATGGAGAGAACAATGGGTCCCTGTGTGGAGAGTTCTAAGTCTTTTATCTCTACAGACTCAACCACAGTATCGATTCTTTATTGACCTAAACTGTCCTGAGCACAGCTGTGGTTTTTTCTCATATAGTGTATAGGAGAGTTAAGGCTGCTACCACTTTAATATTGATTTTTGTGAAAAAGGTGCAGAGAAGAGGGCAATTTGTGTCTGCAGTTGCTCTTCACTATAAAAGATGCCATTGTTAGCAGCTTATAGCATTATATCAAGGGTCTTAATCTGTAGCAATCTTTTTTTACAACTTCGAAATAGGCTTGGGCAAATGTGTTATTGGTGTTAATGATATTTTGAAGTGAAGCAAATTTGTCAGCCTTTCCAAGTATACGGCTCAACTTCCCTATTTGAAGACTTGGCAGGTTGACTCGATGACTGGGCAAAAACCTTGGCATTTATTTATTTATTTGAAAGTTGTTTGGGAAGAATGCTTTGTCAAACAGTGGCAATAGCATTTGCTCAATGAATCCTCACAATATGAGGTTGATTATCCAGGGTTGAAATAAGCTATGTAACTCTCACAGGATTTTGATCTCTGGAAGAGCATTCAGGAGAGACAGATGTTGTTGTATTGGTCAGGAGAGAATGGGAGTTGAACAGGTAGATGGAGATGCCAAGATCTTCAATGAATAATGATTCTTAGAAAAGATACAAAAGAGTGCAAAACAGCATAAGAAATGGTTGCTTTTCAAAATTGGTAATTTATTTTCATTTTGTTATTATGATCCATTGTTATTTTCCTGGTATTGAGTAGTAAATCCAAGACCCTTCCTATGCTACACAAGTGCTGTACCACTGAGCTATATCCCAGACCAATTCGATTTATTTGATCAAATGCTATCAAAGTGGGCATTTAGCATTCTGATTGCAAGAGTTTCCACCCCTTATTCTGTGATTTTACTGAAGTCATTTGGCTTGCCTTTGTGGTAACACGATTGAGCGAGTGAGGAACATGAGTCATGGATGTACTGCACACAGAACAGTCCCCAAGATGCTGGTCACTGGGGCCATGAGACAACTGTCACTCATCATCATGAGCAGACAGTGATGACCAGGCAGAGGTCCAGGAGGCCAAGGTACTGAAGCTTTTGGGATCATGGCAAGACTTCTGTTGTTCTGATTTTCAAAGTTCAAAGAAAGGAGTCTCCTGACGGCCCTCCAGTTTAAAAGATCTGGTACTTATCAAGTTTCTGACAAGACCCTCCTGACAGGACAGGCTTTCTTTCATGCGACAGTATTGAAATGCAGAATTCCACTGATAAATGCTGTAATAGTGAGTGTTAGCACTCTCTCTACTGGGGAAAACCCATCTCCTGGGTCTTATTCTTCCAGACAGATGCTAAGATGTATCAGATGCTCAAATTATCACTTCCTTGTAACACCTGGTTTCTGCCTTCAACCCCAAGAAATTCTGAAATAACACCTGTTCTTTAGATCATTAGTTGATATTTTAAACACTTTCCTTTTATCTAATGTGGTTGTTTTCAAATCCACAGGGCTGACTCGTATTATTGAAATATCATAGCACCAATTATATGTCTACATAAATGCCAGAAGAGGGTTTCTCCCAAAGGGTGACACCCTAAATCAGTGTTGCTTTTTAAATTCTTATATATATTTTTTTTAACTTTCTTTTTTTTTAACTTTTCATATTTTTTCTTTTTTTATTATTAATACATTTTTATTATAATTTCAGCTCATACAAACTTAATGGGTACACCAGTTCCCTCCCTCCCTCCTCCTCCCCCCGTACTCCCTGTTCCTCCTCCCCACCCCCCTCCTTTCCCATCCCCCACTGCCTCCCGCCCCATTTCCCAGAGAGTCCTTTCTTGTGCATGCCTGATTTTCCTCTGGGCCCTCCTCTCCGATGATGTACAAGGACCCAGTGGACTTTCCCTGAACCCTTTCCTGTGTTCCCCTTAGGTATAGGAACACTGCTGTGGCTGCCAATCCCTTGCCTCCAAAGATCTTGGTGCCTTTAGCAGATGCTAGACTTTGTGAGGTCAACAGTGTGTTGGACAATGCGCAGGGCATGTAAAGTGCAATTATGATTGCTTCAGCCCTAACTTGTATGGAGTATCTTACATATCATTGCTCCTCCCATCCTTTTGCTCTTACAATCTTACCACCTCCTCTTCCGCAAATTTCCCTGAGCTTCAGGATGGGGAGAGATTAGGCTGGCCTAGTTCTAGGTGGTTGATATAGAGTCTCTGAAGTTCTGGATTGTGGTTTGTTGGTTTTCTTTTGCAGTTTTGCTGCTCCTGCAATGCCCTTCACTCCATCCTGGTGGGCATTGTATGTTACCCCCTGGCCAGAGACAAAAAGCTGTTAAACTAGAGTCTTGTGATAAAAGCACATTCAAAGGTAGATGTAATAAAAGTGGGAAACTACAGTGAGGGAGGGGTCTATCACCAATTTCACAATGGTTACTTTTTATCTGCCAGACTATATGCCCTCCTCTTCTGGTGAGATCATGCCGCCTCAGTAGTAAATGATCAGGAACAAAAGTCTGTGAACTTAATCAGATGTCTCATTACTTATTTGAGTCCTTGATGGAGGCCTATTTTCTCTGCTGTAACATGGTCCCCTCTCTCCTTGTTTCTGGT
This sequence comes from Typhlomys cinereus, assembly GCA_023101885.1. Classification (NCBI taxonomy): domain Eukaryota; kingdom Metazoa; phylum Chordata; class Mammalia; order Rodentia; family Platacanthomyidae; genus Typhlomys; species Typhlomys cinereus. The sequence goes on along the minus strand of JALPQD010000205.1, from coordinate 39,748 downwards.
GTGGCTCTCCTACCCCATCCCTCCTGTTCATAATCCTTGCAATTACTGTCTCTAGGTGGGCCGGGTGGGTTTGGTACTAGGAGCCACCTATTAGGGAGTACATACAGCGCTTAATTTTCTGGGTCTGGGATACTTCACTTAATATAATTGTTTCTAATGACATCCATTTCCCAGCAAATTCCAGTAATTCATCATTTTTGATGGCTGAGTAGTACTCCATTGTATAGATGTACCACTGTTTCCTTATCCACTCGTCAACTGTTGGATATTTGGGTTGATTCCATGACTTTGCTATTGTAAACAGTGCTGCTATGAACATGGTTGTGCTTGTGCTATCGAGGTGAACCTCTGCTGCATGGGGGGTTATTCCCAAAAGTGGAATAGCAGGGTCATATGGCATTTCAATCTTTAATTTCTTTAAGAATCTCCAGATGGCTCGCCAGAGTGGCTGTATGAGCCTGCATTCCCACCAGCAATGTAGGAGAGTACCCCTCTCTCCACATCCTCTCTAGCATTTGTTGTTGTTTGTATTGTGGATTTTTGCCATCCTGACTGGGGTGAGATGATATCTCAGGGAAGTTTTGATTTGCATTTCCCTGATGGCTAAGGAAGGAAGTGGAGCATTTTTTAAGATATTTGTTAGACATTTTAATTTCATCCCTGGTAAAGTTTCTTTTAAGTTCCAGGGCCCATTTTTTAATTGGGCCATTGTTTTCCTTGGAGTTTAGTTTTCTAAGTTCTTTGTGCACTCTGGACAGCAGAGTTCTAACAGATGTGTGGTTAGTGAAGATTTTCTCCCATTCTGTGGGTTGCCTTTGAGCTCATGTTACAATCTCTTTATCTGAACAGAAGCTCTTTAATTTCACAAGAACCCAACTGTTGACAGTTGGTAGCAGTGACTGTGCCATTGGATGTCTGTTTAGGAAATGTTGGCCTAGCCCAATCAGCTCGAGGGAGTTCCCTATCCTTTCAACTATGGTTTTTATAGTCTCTGGCCTTATATCAAGGTCCTTGATCCTTTTGGAATTAAGTCTTGTACATAGTGACAAGTACGGGTCCAGCTTTAATCTTCTGCATGTGGAGATCCAGTTTTGCCAGCACCATTTGTTGAAGATGCTGTTCTTTTTCCATTGGATTCTTTGGGCCCCTTTGTCAAAGACCAAATGGCTGTAATTTTGTGGGCTTATATCTGGGTCTTCAACCCTTATCCATTGATCTGTGTGTCTATTTTGGAGCCACTACCAGGCTGTCTTTATAACTATGGATTTGTAGTATAGACTTAGGTTTGGTATGGTAATACCTCCAGTAGTGTTTTTGTTACTCAGGATTGTCTTTGCTATCCTGGGTCTTTTGTGCCTCCATATGAACTTTGAGATTGTTTGGTCAACTTCTTTGAAGAATTGCTTTGGGGTTTTAATTGGTATAGCATTGAATCTGTATATTGCCTTTGGTGGGATTGTCATTTTTACGATGTTGATTCTGCCAATCCAGGAACAAGGGAGGTCTTTCCACCTTCTGGTGTCTTCTGCTATTTTTTTCTTGAGGGTTTTAAAGTTTTCGTTGTAAAGGTCTTTTACCTCCTTGGTTAGGTTTATACTAAGGTATTTCATTTTTTTAGGGGCTATAGTAAATGGGATTGTTTCTCTCAAGGCTTTTTCACTTCTTTCATTCTGGGCATATAGGAAGGCCTCTGATTTTTGCACATTTATTTTGTATCCTGCCACCCTGATGAACTTCTCAATTAGTTCCAGAAGCTTCCTGGTGGAGTTTTTGGGATCACTCAGGTATAAGATCATGTCATCTGAAAATAGGGATAGCTTGACTTCTTCCTTGTTGATTTGAATCCCTCTTATGTCCCTTTCTTGTCTTATGGCTTCAGCTAAGACTTCAAGTACAATATTGAATAGAAGTGGTGAGAGTGGACAGCCTTGTCTAGTTCCTGATCGAAGTGGGAATGCGTGCAATTGTTCCCCATTGAGTATAATCCTTGCTGTGGGCTTGTTGTATACAGCTTTTATTATATTGATAAAGGTTCCTTCCATTCCTACTGTCTCTAGCGTTTTGATCATAAAAGGCTGTTGGATCTTGTCAAAAGCTTTTTCTGCATCTATCGAGAGTATCATGTGGTCTTGGACTTTGGACTAGTTTACATGATGAATTACATTTATTGATTTGCGTATGTTGAACCAACCGTGTGCCAGGGATGAAGCCTACTTGGTCCCCATGAATGATCTTTTTAATATGTTTTTGAATCCGCTTCGCTAAGACTTTGTTGAGAATCTTTGCGTCTGTGTGCATCAGAGATATTGGCCTATAGTTTTCTTTTTTAAGTGAATTTTTATTAGGTTTTGGGATTAAAATGATATAATTTCAGAGAAGGAATTTGGTAGTGTTCCTTCCTTTGCTATTTGATGGAACAGTTTAAGGAGTATTGGTGTTATTAACTCCTTAAATGTCTGGTAGAACTCTGTGCTGAATCCATCTGGTCCAGGACATTTTTTGGTGGGAAGATTTGAGATTACTTCTTCAATTTCCTTGTATGTTACAGGACTATTTAAATAATTCACAACTTCCTGATTCAATTTAGGTAAGTTGTGTTTACTTAGAAATTCATCCATCTCTTTTGTGTTGTCAAACTTCACAGAGTATCAGTTTTACCTCTTAGAACAGCTTTCATTGTGTCCCAGAGATTTTGGTAAGTTGTATTTTCATTATAGATCACTTTTAGGAAATCTTGAATTTCCTTTTTAATTTCTTCCTGAGTCCAGTTCTCATTCAGCACCATATTGTTAAGTTTCCAGGAGTTAGTGTATTTTCTCTTGTTTGTTGTGTTGTGGATGTCCAGCTTTAGGCCATGGTGGTCTGACAGGGCACAGGTTAGAATTTCAACTTTTTTGTACATGTGTAGATTTGTTTTGTGGCCCAGTATGTGATCTATTTTGGAGAAAGTTCTGTGTGCTACTGAGAAAAATGTGTATTCTTTGGTACGTGGGTGAAAAGTTCGATAGAGATCTGTAAGGTCCATTTCTTTCAGGGTTTGATTAAGGTCCAAAGTGTCTCTGTTAAGCTTTTGACCTGTTGATCTATCCCATGTTGAAAGGGCGGTGTTGAAGTCCCCAAGAATTATCGTTTGGGGGTTGATTTCTTGCTTTAGACGCTGTAGGGTTTTCTTAATGAATGTGGAGGGGCCCGTATTGGGTGCATATATGTTCAGTATTGTGAAGTCTTCCTGGTGAATTGTACCTGTGACTAAAATGTAGTATCCATCCGTGTCTCTTATAATTTTCTTTGGTTTGAAGTCCACTTTGTCTGATAACATAATGGCTACCCCTGCCTGTTTTCTGCTTCCATTAGCTTGTAGAATTGTTGACCAGCCTTTTATTTTTAGAGCGTGCCTATCTTTTGTGGTGAGATGGGTTTCCTGCAGGCAGCAGATTGATGGATTGTGATTTTTAATCCAAGTTTGTAATCTGTGTCTCTTGATCGGTGAGTTAATTCCATTAACATTTAGTGTTATAATGGTGAAACTATTTTTGATTCCAGACATTTATTATGTTTAGTAGTTTTTATAAGTATATTGCTTTGCTTTTAATGGTGTTATACTTGCCTTCTGTTCTCCTGGATATGCCTGTTTTTTTCTTCACGCTTGAGTATCATTTCTAGCATTTTTTGAAGGCCTGGTTTGGTGGACATGTATCCCTTCAAGTTGTCTTTGTGCTGGAAAGTTTTTCTTTCTCCCTCGATCATGACTGATAGTTTTGCAGGGTAAATCAGCCTAGGTTGACATTTTTGCTCATTCAATACTTGAAGTATGTCTCTCCAAGCTCTTCTTGCTTTTAGTGTTTCCATTGAGAAGTCATTTATTTTAATAGGTTTACCTTTAAAAGTGACTTGTTTTTTCTCCCTTGAAGCTCTCAGCACCAGTTCTTTATCTTGAATGTGGAGTGTTTTGACTATTATTTGCCGTGGCGAGCTTCTGTTTTGGTCATATCTGTTTGGGGTGCAGAATGCCTCTTGTATATGAATGGGCCTCTGTTTTTTTTTTAATTTTTTTATTATTATTATTATTTATTCAACTGTGCGCATGTGTGTGTCTGTATGTGCGTGCGTGTGTCTGTGTGTGTGTAGAACCACGGACGAATTCGCGAACCACCATGGACGCCTTCACCTCCTTCTGCCCCGGGATTCACAGGCTCTGCCCTACCAGGACCAGGAGTGCAGGCTGCCCCCGCTTCCGCCTGGCGTCTATACGTGGGATCTGGGAACCGAACTCAGGACCTTCTGCCTGCAAGGCGGAGGCTTAACCCCTGAGCCACCTCTCCAGCCCCGGGCCTCTCTTTTTTTAGATGAGGAAAGTTTTCCTTGATGATCGTTTGGAAAATTTCCTCAGGGGTGGTATTTTGAGATTCTTGCTCTGGAATTCCATGAATACGCATGTTGGGCTTCTTCAGGGTGTCCCATATCTCCTGGATATTTCTCTCAAGCATCTTTTTGGCTTTAACAATCTCTTCCATTGAGCTGGTTAATACTCCCACTTTATCTTCAAGATCTGAAATTCTGTTTTCTGCTTCATTAGTTCTGTTGATAAGACTCTGTGGAGTTCTGGGTTGAGGATAACTTGTCTTTTAGCTCAGTTTTAAACTCTGCTTGAGTCTGCTTTAACTGCTCTATGCCAGTTTTTGATTCTTGCACTGTTTTTCTCAACTCCTCCATGTGTCTGTTGTGTTCCTCCTCAAAGCAATTGATTCGATTATTTAATTCCTCCCTGATTTCCTCTTTCATAGTATTGAAGATGGTAATGATTATATTTTGAAGGTCGTTATCCTGGGTCAGGCTTTCTTGGCCATTTTCCATGGGTTTGTTCTGGTTGGAGTCTAACATTATGGTATTAATTCCTTCAGTGGGAGATTTGTTTACTTGAGTGTTGTGTCTCATAGATTTGCACTTAGACTTTGTCATTGTCGGTTTTACTCTTAAGATCTTTTAATTTCTGTGCGTTTTTCACTAAACTGAATTATTTGACCTGAGGCTCTGGGGGTGGGTGGGGACCGATCTTACCTGGGTCGAGGCGCGGTGAGGCCCGGCTGGACAGCGGGCGCATGTCCCGGGCGGCAGAGTGGAGGGGAAGGGGGGATGGGGCGTCGGCGGGGCGCTATTTAAACCCGGGCCACCCGAGGGCGGGGCCGGGCGCAGAGGGGGTGCCCTTTCCTCCTCCCAGGCCCTGCGCGTGCGGCTCTGGCTGGATGGCGGGAGGAGCTGGGTCCACTCGGGCGGCTTGGAGCTCTGGGGGCGGGCGGGGACCGAGCTTACCTGGGTCGCGGTGCGGTGAGGCCCGGCTGGACCGCAGGCGCGCTTCCCGGGAAGCGGAGTGGAGGGGAAGGGGGATTAAATTCTTATATTAAAAGTGACCATTTTGCTCAAGAATTAATTCTCCTATAGAACATGAATACATTACTTGGCAAACTTGTACACAGACATGAACACAAAAGTTGACATGCTCATAACTCCCAAGCAGGACCTAAAAAAAAATCAGATGATGTGGTAAAAATAAGTATTTCGTTTCTTTCTCTGTCGCAAAATCCATATATATATAGAACTCAGACTCTCCACACAAGGAAGATGGAAATTGAAGTTTCATGGCTCAAATGAATAATAACAAGGGGGTATGGCTACATGGGGAGATTTTTCTTGTGGCTTGTAGGGGTCCAGGAACCTAGGAAACATAAAGCACGGTGAAATAAACAGCATTTTAAAAATTTGCTTCTTCAAAAGAAGCCAAAGCTTGATCTTCAGGTAGCATGGCATATTCTAATCCCCAAAAGTTTAGGCCACAGCGAACATAGCTGAAGCTTGAAAACTGGTGAAAGGAAATTATTCTCAAAAATAGCAAAATCATGTCTCAGCTCAGTGCTGCTCAGGCCCTCAACATTCCTTCGAACATCCAGACTGTCTCAATGCAGACACTCTCAGCGACACCCAGTGGGGGCATAGGGACACAAGTGGTGAGTTGACTTCCTCTGATTGACACAGTATGAAACTTTGGGGACTATCACTGGTTTCACAAGGAGAATGAGCAATGATTCCAGATAACCTCATGAAATGAGGAAGTTTCACAGAATGTGCATAGAAGCCTGTTTATAGTGAACCAGTCTAGAGTAGAACAAAGCTTTATCATATACATAGTGTGGTTCTGATAGGCAATGATGTTTTCCAGAACCTTGCTGCAACGTGAGTGGAGGGAGCATGGTTTCCTTCAGGAAGCTGTTTGTCACTTCAGAAAGTCAGGTCACTGCACAGCTTGTAGTATGGGATTTATCATATACTCCACTGGAATTACTCAACCTACATTTATAGCTATTGTGATTCTTAAATCATAATATAGAAGAAAATTTATGATATAAAAATGGTCTTTTGTCTGAATGAATGAAGAATCAACACCTTTAAAAGAAAAGTTAACTTATTCCAAGCATATGCTATCACATTTCTAAACAGGCCTTTCCTCACTTTGGCCTCAATTCCTGACTTGAATCCCCATTTTTTTTCCTCAGAGCATCACCATGCCCTCCATGAGCATAATCTTGAATTCCAGCCCTTCTTATGTCTACTCTGGTCAGTGTCCAGGTCATCGTGAATGAATTCTTCTCCCAAGGAAACTGTGACACCAATCTTACTCCACTTGATCTTAGAACTGGAGAAATATTGTCATTCTGTATTCCAGTCTAGTCTTGTGAATACAGGAAAGCAGATGCCCGTAGTGACAAAATGGATGCCATTTCCACAAGGATTGTGAGACTTTCTCTGGAGATGTGGTAGAAATAAGAGACCAGCCTAGAGTTAATCTTTATAATTTGTGCATAATTATCAGAGCAGCATTATGAAGGGTCCTTTGAGGGACATAAGAGCTTCCACGCAGGAGAGACCAGACTATGACAGGATTCAACATCTTCAGAAATGCTACTGATCTTGACCGACACTTTGAAGAAAAAACATTGACAGTTCTCTTGCAGGATCAATCTAGGACCAAAGAAATGAGACCACTGTGTATTGACTATTCCAGTCCCATCAGCAGCACTAGTTCAGGTATGAGAGAAGCTCACATGGGTCTGGCCAAGCTTAATGCTGTGAACTTCTAGCTCCTCTTGGTAGCTTTGTTTTGAGTCAAACTTCAGAATGGCTAGAGTCTATGCAGAGGCACTATGGTGGTACCTGGATGGATGTATCTAGGTTCTTGCATTCTTTTTATTATTAATAGATATTTTGGTAGTAAAGGAAAAATATTAGCCTCTGATCAGGGCTTAACTCTTTCAAGTGGTTTCACAACAGAAGACCAAGGGGGTCTCCTTGACCCTCATGAAAGTTGAGCACTGTTATGATCATGTGGCACAACTACATGTCACTCATGGTTCAGGATTTTCCCTTTGCAAACTGTTGTATCAGCTGTCTGACATAGTCCATTAGTTTCTCTGGGGAACGCTGCCATGCAACCAACATGAAGAGATGAATCCTCTTTGGTGCTTGTTGGGACCAGGGAGACACTGCATGCCTAGGCCTGTGATATCAGTAGAAACTACCTACACAGTAGAATGCGAACACCGTGTAGGCTGGGCTTACTCTGTGTTTACTCACAAGTGCCTGACAGTGTATATATTCTGAATGAATGCACATTCATCTCAAGGAAACAACTTTCTGACTTTGCCTCCTCCTCAGCCTTGCCTTCTCAAAGGACAGACACATCTGGTCTCCTGATGTCGTTAGACACCTGGGACTAAGCTCCATTGTCTTTGTTTTCCTTCCTATCATCAGACTATTAATCAGCAGGAAAGAAGGTGAATGTATTCCTGCAGGCTCGTTCAGACTGCAATGCCAAGCAAATACTGAGAAAAGAGCAGTTCTTAAGTAATTTGGCCTCCGGCAGAACTGAGAAATGGGAGGAATGGGAAAGGAAGCCATGGGAAACAAAGACATTAAAGAGACTCTTCTTTTTCCTTCATAGTTTTTATTACTCTTCACATGGAGTTTGGCAAATAAAGAGATGGATCGTTTGTGTTAAACCTTATGAAATTAAAATTTGGAAAGGAAAATAAGTACACTAGAGCCAAAGGAATCTATTGAATTTGATTTTACAGTACCCTCAAGGTGGAGATATGAAATTATGAGTTTAGCTTGAGAAGAGAGTGAGAGGTAAGAGCATGAAAACCAATTTTTCTAGAACTTCAGCATTGAATAAAATCAAAGAAGACCATAGTTGGAAGAAACCTGAAAGCCAAGGATGACGTGAGGAGGCAATAATGTATGTGTCAAGGACGGGATGGGAGGAGCAAGAAGAGCATCCAGTCCATACACACCTGCCACACTTATGAAGGCCGGGTGCCTTGAAATAATTTAGTGCAATAAAATATGTAACTGTCACAATGCTGTCACAATGCGAGAGCAAAGGACATCATAATCTCAGTCATGCAAAGGGACTTGTGCATACTACTAAAGCACCTTTATGGAGAGAGTTCAATATAATCATTCATATTTTGTGTCACTGCTCCAAATTATACAGCCTACTCCTTAGGCAAGTGAATCACTTCATGTTACATAAAGAAAAGATGGAGAAGTCATCAGATTCTTCTCTGGAGAATAAGGCTTTTGGTAAGTTGTTTCTACCAGCATCACTCAAACACTAGCACATTGGACCACATTTTTTCCATTTGCCAAAGCTGTGGCATAATGACAAGAAAAGCCTCTGCTACGGGATGTTTAGCTCAGGGGTTAGACCTCTGCCTCACAAGCAAAAGTACCTGAATTTGACTCTAAGATCCCTATAAAAACACCTAACAGAAATGGCAGTGGCCTGAACTTCTGACCCTGGAAAGTGGAGCCTGGGAAACCCTAGAGTAAAGCAATAAAGGAGTACAGCAATCCAGGATGAATCCCAAAGTCACCTTTGGACCTCCACAGACATACATGGTTGCCCTCTTATACACATAGACACACACCCTCTTATACACATGGACACACACACACACACACACACACACACACACACACACACACACACGTGCTCGTGCATGCACGCATGCATGAAAAAAAGTAAAAGCTTCTGACAGCATTTTGGTCGCAAATTCCTGAAATATAGGTCTGAAACCCAGCCTTGGATGACTACTAGTTTACAGAGAGAGTTTCATCCTTGTGATTTAATGTAAGTCTTTAAAAAAGGTACTTTAGAAAATTAGGTTTTATTTCTGTAAATGATGCAATTACTAACAAAAATACTTGAACATTTCTGCCCACAAAAAAGGTTATCCACCTAAACTAATAACTTATGAAAGATTTAATTGAAAATATCTTACAAAAGAGTGATTTTCCTTATTTTTTAAATTAAAAATGTCTAACATATAGATTAATAAGAACAGAGAAAATCCAAGGAAATAAAAAAATTCATAATTGCAACATACAAAGGTATTATGTTACACAACAACTACATATTCTCATTGACTCTGGTAAAATAAGACCATTCTTATTCCAAATTTTTCAGAAGCTCATTAACAAAGCTGAAGTACCCACTGCATACATTAGCATGAGTTACATGAAATTACAGCTAGGTTCTTTGAAGTGATGTAATCAGGTTGAGGATGAACATCTTTCTGTTATTAGCATCTTTGTGGCACTTTAACTTATGTTAGATAAAGTCTTTCTAAAATACAGAGAAGAAATTCCTCCAAACAGCATTGCAAGAGAAAGCTTATTCGATCATGTATTTTTCAATATTGAATTATTTTTCCTCTTTGAAATTTAATGAGAAGTAAAAACAATAAAAATGGATAGAAATTTGTTTGTATTTTCATTCTTTAATGGTTAGAGAAAACATTTGTGTATAGCTGTTAGACATTGAGATTTCTTTTAGCAGTTGCCTGGTCTAGTCCTTTTTTTGTATTTGTTTTGACGACTCAACATTCTCTTTCAAGTTTGAGTTATATATTTAAAGGTTTTCTCCTGTATTTTTTTTTGTTTATTCTTGATTTGACTTATTTGGCATAGAAAAGTATTATAGCTTTTGAGTTTAACTGAAATTTCATTTTAATTTATTTTTCAAAAGATGCTTCTGGTTAGCTCTAAGTCACATTAAAATAAAGAAAAAATACAAATATAGAGTTACAGCTGAAGTTGTGGACAGGATAATGATGCTATGTCACAGAACACAGAGGTAAATATTGTGGAATTTGAATGAGTAAAATGTCTAGATTAATCTTTTGCCATCTTTTTAATATTAGAGAGATTACTTAATTTTAAACAAGCTTAATTTCTACTTGTGTTGGGATGATGGTGTGGGAAGCAACCAGTGATTAACCTAGTAAAAGTTCTTTTTAAAAAGTTAATGAGCTTTTTCTTCTTATTCAACTAAACTTTGACCCTCAGGAAGTACACAGGGACTGAACTAATACAGGATTTGATAAACAGAGGCCTTCACTGCATAGTGAATAGATCATCATTTTGAATAGAGCAAAAAAATTGCTGGAACCAATATACCTCAGGACCATAGAACTAACTGCTTATGGAAATTAGCAATACAATTGGTTGAAAAGTTAAAAACAAATCTTTTAATTCTTTGTCTTTATAATATCATATGTTGCCATATTTGTGCTTCAGTATACCTTTCAGTCTATCTAGAAAGACCTAGATTTCAGCTTTATTATTAATAGTAATCAAAATATTAGTCATAATTTTATTTCTGAGAAATGGAGATACTAGATGTTGTTTTAAAGTATTTAGATAAAGGAATGCTGAAATCTTCTAGCAATACCATGGGGCAAATTTTTATGACTTTAGTCTTACAGAAGTTGAAATATGAGTCTGAAGGGATATACATGCAATAAATGCTTACGTTGGTTTACAAGGAACCAAGATGAAATAGTATAGACTGCATGGTTTAAGCAGGAAGTTTAAAGCCCAGGTGTCAATGAAGTGGTTTGCTTTGATGGTTTCTGTCCTTGGCTTACAGATGACAGTCTTCTCCTTGGGTTTTCACCAGGTCATTTTTTTAACCTTATACATATAAGCATCATTTATTATAAAAATCAATCTTATTAAAAATATTTCCTTAAATATCTTAGCCATTCTGACTGGGGTTAGATGGTATAGAGGATTGTTTTGATTTGCATTTCTCTAATAATCAGGGAAGTTGAGAATCTTTTAAGGTATTTATTTGACATTTCAATTTCTTATTGAGCAAAATCCCTGCTTAGTTCCAGGGACCTTAATGAGCTAATATATTTCAAAGTATGATCATATTCTAACTAAGACTTCCATTTCGCCACAGAAATTTCTGGAGGACGGGGCTGAAAAGGTGGCTCAGGGGTTAAGCCTCTGCCTTGCAGGCAGAAGGTCCTGAGTTCAGATCCTAGACCCCACGTATAGATGCCAGGTGAAGCGGGGCGGCCTGCGTTTATGGTCCTGATAGGGCAGAGCCTGTGATTCCCAGGACAGAGTAAACAAGAAGGAGGTGGAGGCGTCCATGGTGGTTCCCGAATTTGCCTGTGGTTCTACACACACACACACCACACACACACACACACACACAATTGAATAAAGAAAAATAAAAAAAAAATTTCTGGAGGACATAACTCAGCCCATGGCATTGCCCAAGGTAATAAGGTTCATGTTATGGAGTCAGACATGGGCTTGAAAAAAGTTTACATTCAAGAGCAAAGCTGAAGATTATACAAAAAAAAATTCGCACATGGTTGTCAGGAAGTTTTCCCCATATTGATGTTTCATGAATGTGATGGTCAAACTTGACTGTCAATATGCTGGGCTTCAGAGTCACCATGAAAACAAATCTCCAGGCGGTCTGTGAAGAATTATTTACATTAGGTCAGTTGAGGTAGGAAAGCCTACCCTAATCACGGATGGGACCATCCCAAGGATTGTGATCCTAAATAAAATGATAAAATCAGGAAAACATGGACATTCATCTGTCTGTGCTTCCTGACTAAACGCCTGAGCAGCCTTCTCCTGCTCATGCCATTAACTCATCCCTGCCATGATAGACTGCATGCCTTGAAATTGTAAGCCAAATAAACCCTTTTTTCCTGGACTTTATTTTATCTGGTATTTGTCACAGCAATGAGAGGAGCATCCACATTTGTCTTGTCATTATCTCAATATATTACGTTGCAGTTAATCAAAATTAGTAAACTTTTATCAGCACAAGTTATTATGTATTTCATACACATTAATAGAATTTATTAGTTATTCAACTATTGTCCTCTATAATGAAAAAATGTTTCTTATGTTATGTTCCAATATTTGATTTATCTCTCTTGAGCTTCCTTCAGTTTTAAACATACCATCAGTATATTTTCTTTTCCATAACAAATTTTTGAAGAGGAAAGCCCAAATATTTTAACTTGTTCCTCCACTTGATTTTGTTGATGTTTCTTTATCACTGGATGCACACTGAGTATTTTTAGCAGGTATTCTACAAAATAAACACTGTGTTACACCAGGGACATGTGTCATCGACATGTGGCATGTTAGTGCTATTGACATGGTCACTTGCCAACTTATCATCTGTCTCTTCACTGTAAAATCACCTTCCTTTCTCAATATGAATTAAGAAATTTCTTGTGGAAGATGCTTTAATGCCATGTAAACATCCTGTTTCTCATTACACTGCAACATGAAAGTTTTAGTATTTATTGATGGTTCTTGCCTAAAGTAAATTATTGAGGTAATTTTGCTTTGTGTTTCTATGTTTATTAGGTTATTGAGACAGACTTTTACTAAATAGCCTTGGCTGGTCTCAGAGTTGCACAGCTTAAGTTGGCCTCAATCTTGAGGTCCTTCTGATTCAGCTCCATTAAAATTGCTTCGAAAGTGTAATTCTTCCTTCTGTATCTATGAATTGGAATCCTACAATGTGGAAAACATTCCCAACTCCCATGATATACTTATCCATAAATGTGTCAATATATGCTCTAAGATTCTTATTTTAGGCTAAGTGTAATAATATGTTGCTATCATCTCTTTATCCAAAGTCTCTCAAAACTACCAGTGGAGGCCACTTCAAGTTTATGCTAAGTCCTTGTGACATATCTCTTTGCTAATTAAATGTGTTCTTAACTTATATTCATGGCATCTCAGAATCATCTTTTACCTTCCCAGCTTTGCAATGATCTATCTCTTAAAGGAATCATGCTTCCCATTCCTGAAGAACTGGTTTTAAAAAAGATCTGATCCCTGTATGAACTGACTAGTACTGAGGTATAAGTGGGCCTAAGTGCTTTCAGGAATGAGTTGGAAGCTCCATTTGCATACACCTATCTATGTTGATCTTCCATGATCTATCTCTCCATCTACCTAAACTGATAAGCAAATACACAGGTTGATGTCTGCTTCTTAAGTTGTGAAGACAATCCTGATTTTATAGTCATTCTAATCCTACATTTAAGCATTTCATCTGAGTCAGAGCAGCCCAACTTCAATTTCTTAAGTGCTCAGTGTGTTTTTGTGATTGTTATTCCTGGAGATTAATATTGGATGGTAACATCACAAATCCAGGATGAAGAGTACAGAACAGTAACTTTTCACAGACAGACGTAGAAACCCTCAAGGATAATTATTATTTTTTCAATTTCTTCATGTGTGGTTCTGTAAACAACTAGGACTTATAACACACTTGTAGCAAAACAGAGGTTACATAATTAGCAATTCCTTGAAAACTTGGATGGTGAACATTCAAGGTCAAGAATTCTGCATAACAGACTTCACTGTAATTCCATACTTAATAAGCTCTATACATAAGAGCTGGGGTAACAAACTACTGTCATGCATAGTCTATAACATGCTGTCCATTTTTTGCTTTTCTGCTGCAATAGCAAAGTTGAGTAATTGCTACACACTTCAGAATCTATAAAACCTAAAATATTACTGTGATGGTTAATCTTGATTGTCAACTTGATGGAATCTAAATTCACTGAAGAGAAAAAAATGGCACAAGCAAAAGGTGCTTCCAGAGATATTTAACTGAGGTAAGAAGAACTACCTTGAAAGTATGTAGGCAACACCATTTCATAGATAGAAGAACCAGACCAGACTAAATACAAAGGAGGAAACAAATAGAATTTCCAGTATTGATATTTATTCTTCCTGAACTACAGTATATAGTAGCCATAACTCAGGTTCTTGCTATTGTGCCTTCCCCTCCATGATGGATCATAACTTGTTTTGTGAATCAAAATAATTTGTGAACCAAAATTCGTTTCTTAAGTTGCTTTGATCAGGATGCTTTCTCACAGTAAGGAGACAACTAGTCATAAATGCAAGTTCTTGTTCTAGATCATGTTGAGACCCATGTTGAGAACTTACTTTTTCTTTTTTTCATGAATATGATTTGAAAATATATGCACATTAATAGGAGATAATGTCCTTAGGATATATTCTGTATGTATTAAAGTATAAGGAAATATTTTGCCAATTGCTGGTTTATATAAAAAGGATACAATGATATTTTCATATAGTTCTCTTAGTTTCAAAGATGTTATATGCTTATAATTCATCAGATAGCCTGATTACACATTCTATATCATGTTTAATCTCCTTGATGACTCCTCCTCAAAGGTAGCCTGGCTTTAAGCTGTCACTTGGAGACTGGACTTTCATGTTTTAAAATATGTGGGCATTTCTCATTAATTACTTTAAGACCTGAAAAGTAAGGAGACATTCTTTGGAAAGACTATGAACATCGTACCATTAAAAGCCATGTGGAATGGTGTGATGTCTGCTGGTTCTGCCAAATTACAGTATGGTCTTTCTACTTGCCAAAGTCAATATGATCCGTATAACAACCTAAGTCTCTCTCTCCACCAAGCAACCAGACATATAGACATGTGAATTATGACCATCTGAATTTAATGCTGGATTTTTATTTAGTTTTGCCATTTGAAGGAGAGACTACTGAGTTGAATAAGAGGTATTGAGTTGATTAGTTTAACAATTTATATACTACACATGAAAATGATGAGGATCTGAACTTCTCTGGCCCCAGTGTTTGCCCACAAGACCCTGGAACATGCTGAAATCCTGTGAAATCATATCTAGGCACGAGCACATTCTGTGTCAATATACCTCCTTGTTTATTTTCTGATGACTCAGGCTCTTATGTGTTCTGTGTACCTACTCAGCTTTATTATGTTTTTATGCCCAATTCTTTCACCTGCCATAAAGCACTACTGCTTTGTTGCCAGCAAAGCTTTCTTCCTTAAAAGTGATGAGGAGGACATGCAAACACAAGTACCCACATTAACTCTTCTACTGCTTGAAAATAACACCTACGTCTGCTCAGAATTTGTATTTAGAAAGTGATTTCAATTTTAAGTTTAAAAGGTGGACTTTTAACCTGTTCTTTGGTGATTTCTGATGATTCTTTCAGGTCCTTAGGTGGAAGCTTCCATTCCTTTTATTATAAACTATAAATTCTAGAAGACCATTGTTTCTTACATAACATGAAATAAATATTAAAAGACCGTGGAAAGTGAAGACTACTGCATCATATGTAAAGGTAGAGGCTGAGATGTGCTAGCATTCACATAGCTATCACTAACCTTTGTAGTAACATTATCTGCTTTCTGAGTGCTTTGGCATAACACAGCGTGCATGTCCTTCCTATCACCCTGATATCATGATCTGAGCACTCCTTCCTATTGACAGGCATCTAGGCATCTATATTTCATGGTCCTCTTGCTCCTTATTATAGACCTGGCATCTTGAATTATGCTCAGTGATAAAACATTATTTTGGATATTCATTAATCCCAGATTTTAGGCAACCCTGAAACATTAATCTAATCCAGCATTTTTGGACAAGATATATTTCAGAATTAAGAACATGTTAGGTCTGGTGAGATTCTCAGCAGGTAACAGTGCTTGCTGCTCATATATGGTAGAAGGAGATAACAAATTCTTGCAAGTTATCCTCTGACTGCCACATATGTGTTATTATACACACACACACACACACACACACACACACACACACACACATACAAATATAAAATAAATAAATAATTAAAAGTTGAAGAATACTTTAGAATTGAGAGAGAGGTATACTGAATATACAGTGATTTCAATGGAGTCCCAAATAACTCTTTATAATAACATGGTATTTCCTTATAGTAGCTTGACATGCATCAATATTTCTATCGTAGATCAAAAAAAAATTCCCAGTGGAGAGATAATAAAACTTATGCATAACTATGTTCAGGTAAATTTATGCAATTACTAACAAAAGATTTCAGAATAGTTCAGGTTTTACTACAAAATGTACATCAAAATTTTCAGATTTGGGGAACAGCAAAAACAAAACAAAACAAAACACAAAACACAAGGAAACTCCTTCACAAGCCCATAGTCATGCTCTTGGATATGACCCACTTTCTTCCTGAATTAAATGGTTAAAATCTATATTAAAACTTCTTAATAAGCTCTACTTCTGCCTTCAAAAACATCTTCTAGGTTATTTTTACATACTAAAATTATGCAATTTTATTTTTAATATACAGAACATAGTAATAGATATTTGAGGGTTTGCTAATTGAACTCTCTACTCAAGTTGACAATATACTCCATGTAGATGGATGTGGCTCTATTTCAATAAATCTTTATTTACAAGTACAGGCTGTATACTAGATTTAGCTTAGGGGCTATAGTTTCCAATTTCTGATCTAAACTATCTTCATTATTTAAAAAAAAAAAAACAATTCAGTATATACCATGTCCACTGTCTAGCTTGCAGTAATTCTTTTTGATTTGTTTTGAGATCTTTTGTTAGAGGGAGAAGAGGTCTTCTTGATTCAATAATCCAAAAGCTTATTTAAAAATAGTACTTAGATATGAAACAGCTCCTAGATCTGAGTGAGATCTAGAGTGTAATTAGCAGTTTACCTCCTGCTGATGTTATATAATGAATGTTTACATTTACAGACAAGGAATAGCTAAAATCTACCAGTGTCAGTGTCTGCTGGATTAGCGATTCTAAACTTTATTATGTTTATTTTGTGTGTGTGTGAGAGAGAGAGAGAGAGAGAAAGAGAGAGAGAGAGAGAGAATCAGAGGGCACTGTGTGTCCCTGTGGAGGACCAAGGGTGATGTTGGAATTATCCTGGATTGCTTTTACCTTCTTTTTTCTTTGCTCTGGGATTTCCCAGGCTCTACGCACCAGAGTCAGAAGTTCAGGCCACCATCATTTTCCCCTGGGATCTGAAACTCAGGACCTTCTGCTTGCAAGGCAAAGTCTTAACCCTTGAGCTATCTCTTCAGCGCAGGGATTAGTAATTCTATAAAAGTAGGAGTTACTTCAGTCTCGACTTTATTTAACCTCTGGTGTTCCTCGGATGAAGACATCAGATTGGTTAATGTCTTTTTACTGTTCTACTCACTTTGTTCTGTATTCATTTAATTAAAATGCCAAAGAAAAGCATCAAGTTGAATTAAGATAGATAAACTTTAATCTATTCAGGAGAGTTTTCACTTTTCTCAATAAAATATAACAAAAGACTTTGGCAAATCAAACTTGAAGGCTTTCTTTGAATGGGCTTGTCCTTCTGGTGGATAGCGCTATTCCAGGGATGAAATTGAAATGTCTAACAAATATCTTAAAAAATGCTCCACATCCCTAGCCATCAGAGAAATGCAAATCAAAACTACCCTGAGATATTATCTCACCCTGGTCAGGATGGCAAAAGTCCACAATAAAAACAATACTAAATGCTGGAGAGGATGTGTAGAGAAGGGAAGTCTCATACATTGCTAGTGGGAATATAGGGTTACACAATAATTTTGGCAATCAGCGTGGCAATTTCTAAAAAAGTTAAATATTGAAATGCCATATGACCCTGCTATACCACTACTGGGAATAATCCCCCATAATGCAGCAATTCACTACAGTGACACAAGTACAACCATGTTCATTGCAGCACTATTTACAATAGCAAAGTCATGGATTCAACCCAATGCCCAACAGTTGACGAATGGATAATGAAAATGTGGTACATTTATACAAAGAATACTACTCAGCCATCAAAAAAAGATGAATTAATGAAATTTGCTGGGAAACGGATGGAATTAGAAACAATTATATTGAGTGAAATATCCCAGACATAGAAAGTTAGACACCATATGTATTCCCTAGTAAGTGGATCCTAGTTCCAAACCCACTGAATGATATAGTCAAAGGTAAATCTCTGCAATACATTGTAATTGCAAAGGATTATAAACAGGAGGGAAGGGGAAGGAGGGCCTGAAAAAAAAATTAGATGGGGGATCATGCTTCAATAGAGAAAATAGGCCATGGTCAAATATTGCATGTAAATAGCGAGACATCTGGTGCGGCTCACTCTCATTTCCCTTCCTGGTCACTTGCAACTGAAGAGATTTTTATTTCACCAATCAGAGAGGATATAGGGACTAGCAGATAGACAGTAACCATCTGGCAAATAGGTCGCTGACACTCTCACACACACACACACACACACATTGCTGTGTCCTACTCATATTCTTCCATCTATCTTTGAATCTCCTCTTATATTAAGACCTTCATTTAAACAGCCTTTGATCTTTGGTTAGGAGGTGACCTTTAATACCAATCAGAATGCAACCAAGGGCAGTGTAGGAAATGCAAAACTGAAAACAACAACAAACCATAATTCAGAATATCAAAGACCCTACATTAATCATCTGGAACCAGACCAGCCAAATATCTCCCCATCCTAAAGCTCAGGGAACTTGTGGAAGAGGTGGCAGCAAGGTTGTAAGAGCCTAAAGATGGGGAGGAGCAATGATATGCAAGAAACTCCATACAAGTTAGGGCTTCAGCAGCCAGAATTGGACTTCGCCCCACCTGCACAATGGCTGACATGTCAACGACCCTTTAAAATCTAGCATGGATCACAGGGGAGAAGGCTTCAGGCAGTAGGATCCTTAGAATCATGGGATTAACAGTCATAATAGAGTTCCCTTATTAATGGAAAGCCCAAGAAGGGGCTCTGAGCTATGCCACTGAATCTTGAACCTGGTACTAGGGTGGAAGACTTTCAGGTTTGGCATTTACACAAAAGGATGCTCCAAGGGATGAGAAGGAGGCTCTGAGAGAAGGGGAGGGAGAGAGGGGTTGAAAGAAAGTCAAGAGAGTGCAAAGGGGAATGACTGGGGGAGGGAGGAGGGAGGGAGAGAACTGGATACTTATTGAGCTTGTATGAGTAGGAAAAAAATAAAATGTGGGAGAAAAAAAGAAAAAAAAATTCCCTGGGAATACTCAATTTACATGTCCCTTCATTCTGACTTCATTCTCACCTCAGAAATTGCTGCTGAAAAGCAGGAGTTGCAGAGTTGATGCTGCTGTAGTAAATATCTTCATCTCACACATTTGAAAAAAAAAAAAAGAAAGAACGAGAAAACAGGACAGGACAATGCCCCTATGAATGACCATCCAGCCCTCCCAAGCTACAGATCCAAACTGATGATTGGTTGATTGCTTGCTTGAAAGAAATTCAGCTTACAGAAGTGCCAACAGGAGATATCGGTGCAAATTCATGTGCTCTAACTGTCCAATTTCATAAGCAAAAGACAACAGAGTAACAACTGTCATCATGTTTTAAGTAAGTTTCTGATATTTTTGTTGGCTGACATTTATAGCTATCCTCAGCCACATGAATCTATCTACATATGGCCATGGAATGGGGAATGGGTTGCATATAGTAGGGGCAAAACTTTTAGGATACAGGAAGAAGTCCTGCATAGACACTACCATGAAGTGTTGGTCATTTGGTATAGCTGTTGGAAGCAGATGATTGGACCAACTATTCATTTTCTAAGCCAGCTGAGTAGTGACTTACACTATGGAAGCTGTCTGCACAGGTACTTTGTCCTGGAAACATATCTTTTATGTTAAAATGAGATGCTGCCTTTGTGTAAAGCTCTGCCCTCATGGCTGGTCTTAGGAGAATCTGGACCAGATTGTATAGTTCTTAGGGGTAATGGCTTTTTCTCTTTATAGCTTTAACCTTTTAGAATTCGATACCTTTTCAGACAATTCTACAGGTATTTTGTAATTCAGGTGTCTCTGGACCTTTTTTTTCTTTCATGGTGTTCTCTTAGCATGATAGTTCTGTACCTTGGTTTTCTTGCTGAAGGTGGGCCCAGGCAGGCAAGGATGAACATTGTGTAAGTCTTCTGTCTCAGATTCTCCACTGGGGCTGCATTTGGTGGACACAAGACTTCAAAACAAACAAACGCTCCCTAAACATGTTGTGGCGACAATTGAAAATACATCTAGATTAAGACAAAGATAAATGATATAGCATTTCAGATGGAAACGCTACAGGGAAGTGGAGGTAAGGTTGAAGGACATGCTATGTCCTTGCCAGGCCTTGGTCAACTAGAAGTTGGAAAGAAGTCCTGGAAAATGAAAAATAAAATAAAACTGCTGATGCAGAAACCAAATGCTTAATGTCGCCTCAATATCATCTAGTTAATGACATACTTGATTAAACTATGCCATTCGTTTATATTTTAAGCATTTTATTTAACAAGTCAAGAACATCTTGAGTTTGGGGATCATTTGGTAAGGACTGACATGAGGCTAGTCAGTAGGACTAAGCACACAGGAAGAGAAAGCAATGATGCATTTCTAAATGATGAAATTATTAGCTGCAAGAATTCAGTCTATTAACAGCCCACAGATATATAATGAAGTGTTTCTACTTCTAGTCTGAGCACTTCAGAAAGACTATATCCTACCTCCTTTTCATCCATTTGGAAGCAATGGTCTTCGAGCACGCAGATGATGACTTCTACCCAGCTGCTAGGACTGCACAATGATGAAGCAGATACTCAAAAAAAAAAAAAAAAAAAAAACTGAATGGATTGCCAGTTTTTATTATGTTTAAGGCAGGTGGTAATTTCAGTTTTCAATTCCACTAAGTAATAATAGTTATTAATTAGTAAATTAGGCCACTGGGTTCTAGAGGTGAGCTAACAGAATGATTAAAAAGGAGAGAGAGGAAACTCACAGATAATGCGCAGGTTTCACTGAAGCCTGCCACGATGGAGGGTTTATGTTTGTACATCTCTTCAGAATGGATTGCTGCTCTTAAGAGCAACTTACATTGCCTACAGTGCTGTCTGTTCAGTAATTGCAGCAAAGTGAGGTACTGCACCATACATTGTCATAAAGATGTCAAGAAATGAAGGGAAATGTTCGAGGGCTCAGCTTCTTACACTTACATTTTAAATCAGGGGGCATTAAATCCAAGGAGGAGAATTTCTGAGATTTCCTCCTTGTACCAACAAAGGGCTTAGACACGTCTTAAGTAAAGGTTTGACATCAACTCCAGGGAAGATTTCTGGACGCCAGGTAAGGTCTCATTCATTTTGGGACACTGATATTTTTTTATCTTTGTATTTCAAACACAGAAGCCTTCCTGAAGGTTCGGTACTCCGTTTGAGAGTACTTTTCATGGCTGTATCTGGATCATAATAAAGCCCCTGAAATATCACCTGACATGCCTTAGAAGACTAAAACTGAAGTCTATCATGCGGTGCTCTGGATGGGCAAAAACTCAGGTAACGCATTCAAAAGCTGTTGGAATGTATTTCTCATACCAAAAGAAGTAGTTGAAAGTGTGAAAATCAGTCCAACTCATGCTGAAGATACAAAAACAATAGCAACTCACTGATGCTAAATGTGATTTATACAAAAATTTACATGAAGGAAAACTAAATCTAGGTCTGAGGTAGATTATTTGTATAGTGGCAAAGTGAATGAAATTGTTAAGAAAGATCTCAGGCTATTCTTATAAGAATAATACATATCCTTATTCTCCTATCAAAATTAGTTCTCTGCATGAATTGAATTAATTAAACAAAAATCGATGCATGTTACATTAAAAATCAGAACTACTCAAGATTTATTTCTTGCTGTCCGAAAACCACCAACATGTGCTATATAAGTATTTGTACTCCTTCACTGGATGCTGGTGTTTCAAATTATTTTCTCCCTCTTCCATGGAATGCTGCTTCTTTGCTTTCTATTTTTATTTTTGTCTTTTATAGAGATTTCCCTCTAAAGTTACCATGGTACAATAGAAAGAGTAGTCTTTAGTCTTATTGAAACTAAATGTTTGATTCTGCTGTTTCTTTGGCGATTTTGGCCTTGGGAAATTAATCAGTATCTGGAGGCATCCATTTACTCATCTGCAACATGGGCCAGTGTAACGCACATCTCATGTGCTGGCTTTGGGTTTATTTAGATGCCAGAAACCCTTATTCTTGATTTTAAAAGGAATGAATTCAAAGTCAATAAGTAAGCACTCAAGCAACCTTTATGCTAATGATATATTAGAATAAATCAACTAAAATATTTTTCAAAGGTGGACAGATTTAGCTATGAGCACTTTTCATTAGTGTTATATTGGTTAGATCAGCTCAGATACTTTTCAAAGGTGGAAAGATTTAATTATGAGCACTGAGATTAAAAATTTAAATATTTCAGTTCATATCTGTTAAAAACTGGATAAGGGGCTGGAGAGGTGGCTCAGGGGTTAAGCCTCTGCCTTGCAGGCGGAAGGTCCTGAGTTCAGATCCTAGACCCCACGTATAGATGCCGGGCAGAAGCGGGGGCGGCCTGCGTTTCTGGTCCTGGTAGGGCAGAGCCTGTGAATCCTGGGACAGAGTAAACGAGGAGGAGATGGAGGTGGTCCATGGTGGTTCCCGAATCCGTCCGTGGTTCTACACACACACATACACACACACACACACATACACACGCATACACACACACACACACGCACAATTGAATAAATAATAAAAAAATAAAAATAAAAACTGGATAAGTGCAATGATTTCTCATATTCCTGGCTCTATCTCTCTCTCTCTCTCTCTCTCTCTGTCTCTCTCTCTCTCACACACACACACACAGCATAATCTGTATCTTTAGATATGGATAGCTTTACAGATTGCCTGTCTAAAGCTACCTATTTTTAGTTTCTATTTAAGGGTATAACATTGTATTTTGTATCATTTGATCCCGTTGTATTGCTTTTTTAAGTATTAAATCATTAGAAAAAAATCAAATTTTCCATAAGAATAAAAAGTAAGGTCTACCTATGGGCTTTTGTGATTTAAAGCCTTCCTATAATTTTGGGTCTAATATATAAAAGAACTTAAGATTCGAAGCCAATCCATTGTTTGGGGACAAAACAGATTAAATGGCAATTTAGAGAGAATGTTATAAGACACATTGAAATAAGGTACTAGGCAATGGACTAGATAAAGATTTGAAGTCTGGTCAAGTTCATCAGGAAAGATTAACATAATCTTGTTGTGACTCATCAGCAAACCCATTCAACAAACTAACTCATCAGCCAACCAACTGCACAAATACTGAAATCATTTACTAGGAACCGAAGGCCCAATATTTTAACATCAACGGACAAGGGAAAAAAAAAAGAAGTTTTTTGTTTATTTACGGATTCGACCTATACATGCAGAAGATCTTGCTTATTACTGCAAAGTCATGTTTGTCCTAGAAGCCAGCAGAACTGGAAATGTACTTGATGGTTAAGACACTGTCCTGAACTTTCTAATTCACCATCACTGAAATTTTTTGCCTTTAAGGGTGTGAAACAACTAAATGCAAATCGTTCTATCAATAAAGTTACTCAGAGATTGTTTTTCTGACCACTAGCGCGTTGTGATGTTCTGTCTCCTGTCTCGTCCTATCATCACCTATGACACAGTGGTATGCAGAGTGCAGCCTGAAGCTGACATTTGGGGTCACTTCAAGTCCTTTGGTGTAAGACATTTGGATAACTGGGAATTATTTAACTAAATCTGTTTGCAGTTGTCAATCTCCAATCTACGTGGTTCACGGAAGCTCAGTTTCATTTTTGTGTCAATAGTTCATTGAGAAAATGTCCTGTGTCAGAATACATATATGCACACACCACGTGCACGCGCGAGCACACACACGCACGCACACACACACACACTCATATTGTGTTTACATGCATACATATGCATACACATAATTTTTCAAAAAATCAGTGTTACTCCTACTAAATACTCAACAAAAATGTTTCTTTTCTTTTAAACGTGTGTGTGTGTGTGTGTGTGTGTCTGTTGTATCTGTCTGTCTGTATCAGAGGGGACTTTGTGTCCCTATGGAGGACCAAGGGTGGCTTCTGGAATCATCCTGGATTGCTTCTACCTCCTTTTTGCTTCATTCTGGAATTTCTCTGGCTCTGCCCACCAGGGCAGGAAGTGCAGGCTGCCACACTTTCAGCCTGGTGTTTTTTAAGTGGATCTAATTTGGGATCTTCTGCTTGGGAGGTAGTCTTACCCCATAGCCATCTTGCCAGCCCAAGAAAATGTGTTTCTATTGCCTTTGCCAGTTCACGTTTCGAAAACTGTAGAATACATTGATGGTCGAGACAATTATTAGGGCTTATACAATTCATCCTTCTGTCCTGGATATGATTTTAGTATTAAAGGGTTTATTAGTTGTTCTGAGGAGAGTGTTAATACTCCAGGAAAGAAAGGGGACACCAAGTTGTGGAAACAGCCACATCAAATTTAGTGTTAGATACTAAGTAAAAATTGACAAATGAAATGAAATATTTCAAGGGATAATCTTCACTGTAAAACATCCAAGAATTCTGAGGAGACATATTCCTATGTTTTTCTCTAGATTTATTGGCTTTATTTGCTATTTGATTACATATTAATCAAGCAATTGTACCAAATAGAACATGTATATAATCCCTAAAACCAACAATAAACCAAACAATGACCTTCTTGGGCATTGATTAAGTGACTCAGAAAACAAGTTTACAGAGATGAAGCAATTAGAAACTGTTAAGCCCCATTCAGCGAGTAATTGATATTGGAAGAGATAAACCAAAGTAGGACAAATGGAAGGAGATGATCCCATGAAGGAAAACCAGCTAGATGAATGCTTGCTATTTAAGTAGAGAAAGAAAAGAGATAAGTGCATTTCAGTGTGAAAAAAACAGCAGGAAGAGAAATAGGAAAGAAATGGACAAAAGAAACTAGTTGAAGTAGGAAGTGAAAATAGATAAATGATATTAGGAAGGGCAAGATGAAGTCAACTTCTATGACATCTTGTAACTCAGCCAATGAGACTGATAGAATCCATATGATAGATTCTATGCAATACATTTTTTAAACATTTTTATTATTATTTCCGCTTATACAAACTTAATAGGTACACCAGTTCCCTCCCTCCTCCTCCCCCGACCCCCCTGCTCCCTCTCCCCTCACCCCTCCTTCCCCATCTCCCAGTGCCTCCCCTCCCAAACCCCGGAGAATCCTTTAATGTGCATGCCAGACTCTCCTCTGGGCCCTCCTCTCCGATGACATACAAGGACCCAGTGGCATTTCCCTGAACCCTTTCCTGTATTCCCCTTAAGCATAGGAACACACTACTATGGCTGTCAATTCCTTGCCTCCAAGGAGCTTGGTGCCTTTAGCAAATGCTAGACTTTGTGGGGTCAATAGTGTGTGGGACATTGCGCAGGGCATACAAAGTCCAATTATGATTGCTTCGGCCCTAAGTTATGTGGAGTATCTTGCATATCATTGCTCCTCCCATCCTTGTGCTCTTACAATTTTACCGTCCCTTCTTCCGCAAATTTCCCTGAGCTTCAGGATGGGGAGAGATTAGGCTGGCCTAGTTCTAGGTTGTTGATATAGAGTCTCTGAAGTTCTGGATTATGGTTCGTTGATTTTCTTTTGCAGTTATCCTGCTCCTGCAATGCCCTTCACTCCATCCTGGTGGGCATTGTATGTTACCCCCTGGCCAGAGACAAAAAGCTGTTAAACTACAGTCTTGTTATAAGAGTATACTCAAAGGTAGATGTAATAAAAGTGGGAAACCACAGTGAGGGAGGGGTCTATCACCAATTTGCACAATGGTTACTTTTTATCTGCCAGACTATATGCCCTCCTCTTCTGGTGAGATCATACCCCCTCAGTACTAAATGATCAGGAACAAAAGTCTGTGAACTTAATCAGATGTCTCATTACTTATTTGAGTCCTTGATGGAGGCCTATTTTCTCTGCTGTAACATGGTCCCCTCTCTCCTTGTTTCTGGTGTGGCCCTCCTACCCCATCTCTCCTGTTCATAATCCTAGCAATTACTGTAGGTATTACAGAGATTTATCTTTGAGTGTCTCTAGGTGGGCTGGGTGGGTTTGGTACTAGGAGCCACCTATTAGGGAGTACATATGGCGCTTAATTTTCTGGGTCTGGGATACTTCACTTAATATAATTGTTTCTAATGACATTCATTTCCCGGTAAATTCCAGTAATTCATCATTTTTGATGGCTGAGTAGTACTCCATTGTATAGATATACCACAGTTTCCTTATCTACTCGTCAACTGTTGGACATTTGGGTTGATTCCATGACTTGTAACTTGTATTGTAAACAGTGCTGCTATGAACATAGTTGTGCTTGTGCTATCGAGGTGAATTTTTGCTGTTTGTGGGGTTATTCCCAAAAGTGGAATAGCAGGGTCAAATGGCATTTCAATCTTTAATTTCTTTAAGAATCACCAGACGGCTCGCCAGAGTGGCTGTATGAGCCTGCATTCCCACCAGCAATGTAGGAGAGTTCCCCTCTTTCCACATCCTCTCCAGCATTTGTCGTTGTTTGTATTGTGGATTTTTGCCATCCTGACGGGGGTGAGATGATATCTCAGGGAAGTGTTGATTTTATGCAATACATTTTATAACAGCAATGCAGAATTAAGTGAACTTGGTATTTCTGCACATTACTCTGACAAGCCATGTCAGTATGTCAATGTTTTCAAGCTACTCTGAATGAATTTTATGGCAATGCATAGGCAACCTTTTCTCAGTATTCTTTGGAATTCTTATGGAAAAGGAGAGCAGAAATGGCTTAAGAAATCAAGAAATAAGACTAATGAGCCAAGAGATGGCTCAGCAGGTCAGGCACCTGCTTGCAAAGTTAGTGACCCACGTTGGAGCCCCAGAAACCCAAATGGTTAAAGGAGAAAACTGACTTTCAAAAATTGACTTTCACATATGGCATGCATGTGTATGCCTTTTTTTCTTTTCTCACTAGCAAATAATAAATAATTTTTAAAAATAATAATTAGG
This sequence comes from Typhlomys cinereus, assembly GCA_023101885.1. Classification (NCBI taxonomy): domain Eukaryota; kingdom Metazoa; phylum Chordata; class Mammalia; order Rodentia; family Platacanthomyidae; genus Typhlomys; species Typhlomys cinereus. The sequence continues at coordinate 12,563 of JALPQD010000205.1, read as the reverse complement.
GCTGATGAGATGGCTGGAGAGTATAGAACTGGCTCCACAAGCAGCAGGACTTGAGTCCGAATCCCCAGAGCCCGAGTCAAAGCCGGGAGAGGAAGTCCACCGGGATTCCCTGTGTTCCTGTGGTAAAACAAGAGGTTGGGACAGGAGAAGCTCTGGAAATAGATGGGCCACCTAGCTTGGCATGCGCAGCAATGAAGAGCAGAGGACAGATGTTAGGCACTGTTTAGAACAAGGCGAAAGGCAAGGATGACACTGGAAGTAGTATTCTAATCTGCACAATCACATACATGAATACGCAAACACACACACACACACACACACACAGAAGAAAGCAGTAAATAAGAAAAATTTCTTACAAAACTAAAAAATATAGTGAAGTTTGGAAACGACATATTCAAGGCTTGTGTAGCTATTTCTTCGATGTTTCAGCATAAGTTCAGAATTTCCAACCTGTGAATGACTTGAAGCGACTTGAGCATGGAAGCCTTCAAGGCTTCATCAAAAACAGATGAGGAGAGATGAAAGACGCTGCCCAGGAGGTCTTTGGATTTTTCTTCACCTTGCATTGTAAGCCAAGGTCTGCACAACTGCTTAAATGCATAAATCAGATTAATAATCATGTTTATCTGAACTGCGATTCTCGAAATCACATACTTTTCTGTAGGTCAAGACAAAGACGTACAGAGAAAATGATGTTAACACTGATTTGACTAATTCCTTATAGATTAGCCAAAATGTTTTGGTTAATTGAGAAATTCATCTTCAGTGCGAGATGTAAATTGCGTAGCCTTGTCTGCTCAAGACTTTTATTAAAGATTTCTATGATCCTTCACAAAGTAGAATGAACATCATCTTGTGTAGGCGACACTAAATTGATGAAATATGACTAAGGAGTTGTTCACTGATTCAGCACATCAAAAGGAATCGAGGCTGAAACGATAAGATAGCATGTAACTCTTCTCCACAAAATATAGTTGGACAAATAACTTGAATGTGGCAGCATGATTAAGCTGAAACTCAAGGAGGACAGAGACTGCTGGGGAAGCGAAAAAAAAGACCAGGGCATAGGTGCAGGGAGAACAGAAAGAAGGAAATCTCTGGAAGAAAAGAATCCCAGATCATTGTGAAGCCTGCCTCTCTCTCTCTGTCTCTCTCTGGAGGTGCAGGGAGAAAACAAAGTTTTGGTCGCTATTAAACTGACACTGTGACTTGTTGCCAAGGCCCATCTTAGCCCTGGTTCATTTATTAAATGGAGTTGTTCTCTGTTCAGAGTTGATTACTATATAAATAATTGAAGGTCCCCCAAAGTGAAGGTTAAGAGAAGGAAGTACTTACTGTGCCCCATCCCATTAGCCAAGACAGGCAGAAGGCAGACATGAATTGATTGAATACAAATGAGAGCCTTTCCTACTGACCCACCCCACTGAAAACAAGGGCTAACTCCAGGCAATGCACTTTAGCAGGGGAACGTCTTCCATAGTGGTCTACAGAAATCTGTTTTTTCCAGGTGAATTAGCTCTCCATCCTCCTTAGAGATAACTCTCCTCACAGATAACCTAGGGTCGTTAGTTACATGAAAAGATAATATGTTTTTTATATATTCATATATTCTTCTGAAGGGATTTTCTTTTTCATTCTGGGGATTATTTCCTCAAACAAATACTCTCTGATGCTTCTGGTGCCCTGAGTCACTGGGTATTTTGACTGTTCTCCACTTCCCCTTTGGGGACAGCTCAAGCCTCTGACCGTGAAGTTGCTCCTTTATGCAAAATCTGTCTTGCTTCATTCTCTGGATTTTATGGGGAGGATAGTTGTCTAACTTAAAGAAGTTAATGGGGTGTACTAATTATTTGACATATTAAGTAGCTAATAATTCAGTGTTATCTGCTGTAAAAGAACATGGGTGTCCCTTTGTGTGACAGGACCCTACTTCATGTAGTTTTCATAAAGTAGTACCTTCAAAATCTTTCCCATTCTGTGAAATCCTCCACTCATAAGTGGTGGCTAGATTCCTTACTAGTATTCCTAGATCACTTTCACCAAGATACATAAAGTTTTCGTAGAAGATTGTCTACTGATAGAATTACTGTGACCTTTCTCTTGCCTATTTAAAGCAATACCTTTTAATATTTGCATATTTGAGAGGGAGAAAGGAAACAATTGTAGGCTATGTGCCATACCTCACACAGAAATCAATAGATAACTTTCTAGAAGTTGGTACTCTTCTACCATGTGGGTTTCAGAGATTGAACTCAGGTCACCAAGTTTGCTCTCAGGTTCCTTTATCTATTGTTTCCCAAAACAATATTCTAGGCATAAGTTTTCTAAAATATATTTGAGGATTTGGGGAATCTGATTTACATTTCAGGATCTATAGTGTAAATGAAATGGTGCTGATGCTTCATGGCAAAGCCCTGGTCAAAAATAGCAGCTATTTATCTTATCCACCTCGTACCAGCTACTGTCACAGCTTAATATACATGATGATTGATTCCATCTTTAACATGTTCTTCGTGATAGTTAGATATAGGTGACTACCTTCTTGTTGGGAAAATATTATCTTAGTTTTAAGGTTCAAGAAGCATGTGTATGGGGCTGGAGAGGTGGCTCAGGGGTTAAGCCTCTGCCTTGCAGGTGGAAGGTCCTGAGTTCGGAGCCCAGATCCCACGTATAGACACCAGGCAGAAGCGGGGGCAGCCTAGGCGTCTGGTCCTGGTAGGGCGGAGCCTGTGAATCCCGGGGCAGAAGGATGTGGAGGCGTCCATGGTGGTTCCCGAATTCGTCCGTGGTTCTCCACACACACAGACACACACACACACACACACACACACACGCGCGCACACGTGGGCACATACATATGCACACACGCACAATTGAATAAATAATAATAAAAAAATTAAAAGAAGAAGCATGTGTATGAGGAGGTCGTAGAAGCAGGCAAGTGACAGTAGGGGTGAGAAACTGTACTTCCCACATGCTCCCAGGGGATGTGATGAACTAAGCCAGGGGATCTGGATTCAATCCTGGCTCTACCACTTACTATCTGTGAATTCTTCCAACACTTGTAGCTTCACTGTATCTTGATTTCAGCATGAGTGAGATGTGGAGGGTAATATACTTATCCTAATATTGTGCTGGGATTTAGCTATATACCTTATAATAAAATACTTAAAATAGTGCTTCGAACATAACACTTAATAGATTGTAAAGATGATTTTCAAGTTGCTGCACAACTGTCCCCTGCCCTCATACCTTGCAAGTTAGCAATTGTTGATTTAGTCTCTGTTTTCCCTGCAGTATTATACACAGGAAATACACAACTTTGCAGAGTCAATTAATACATCTAAATTCCTTAACAGGAATTTAGTCTTTTGTGAAGCTTCAAAAATACAGGATTGATCACTGATTGACAAATATAGCATCTACACATCTGAGTCGGCATTAAAACTAATCCACTGCCCTTCCCAGATTATGGCTTGCATATTCTTGTGGATTTGCACTTAGGGAAGATGCATACAATTACTTCTGAGACATGCGTTTCTCCATCAGTTGTGTCAACCATGAGAACTCTTCGGTTCAGTGTAAATTGCAGATGGAACGGAAATGGTGTTTGCTTGGCTCACTTAGCAAGGCATGCAGAAATAAGCAGGAGGCAACACATACATTTCTCTGGCTTGACAAAGTGAGGTCTGATTCCGCTGTCATTTCTGTGTCCTTTCCTATGGTATCCTCCCTTCTCTTGTCTTTGGGATGCTAGCCGTTCAGAATAGCATTTCTGAAAGGGGAAATTTTACATGAGCCTCCTTGGGTGTTGTCCTTGCACACCAACGAAAAAAAGCTTGTCTGTGGGCTCTCTGATCAAATGCATTATACGGCATACCTTCCTGGCTCAGGAACTTGAGGAAAGACAATGCCTATGTTTCTAGAGTTTAGAACAAGCAGTAGCAAGGAAAAGGTTTTGGGAAGAGTTTTTGGTAGTCTCTAATGTCTGCCAAGATTCAATCATCTTTCATTCAATCATCTGTTATTCTTAGACCCATCCTAACAAATGTAATACACTTTATTGGCTGTCACTCCAGTTCATCTACAACTGGGGAATGTGGACAACAATGCAGCTTCAAGCTGCTACAAAGATAAGTTGGTGTTGGAAGGTAAAATAAGTATCCTCTTTGGTACTGCTGCTTTTTAACAGAAACTGGTAACTAATTTCAGAGGTCTTGGAAAATTCTTCCTGCATTCAGTCAGGAAGCAGGAGTTATGTCTCTTGTGTGACAATGCGATCACTGGAACCACCCACAGTTTGAAACCCAGCACAATCGACACTGAAAACATCTTTAAAAGACTTAGTTTGGCATAGATGGACATGAGCAATGCAGAGAGTTAAGGATGCAATGCATTTGAACCCATGTGGGGCACTATCAGTCACAAAACCCTGAAGTTGCTTCCAGGAGATCTGTAGCGCTTCCCGGGAAATCTCACCACATGTGCTTTGAGGCAGGACCACATAAATAGTTGAAGGAGAAAACAGTGGCTGTCTCTGGGTCTTTCATAAATTCGGTGAGCTAACAGGTATATTCAGAGAGAGCACACTGAATGTAAGGACAGATTTCATGTAACTTGCATCTAACTCATCTGTGATTTCTCCCTCTTGATTTCTCCTTGTCTTTCCACTACTTGCAATAAAGTGATAATATGGATGCCATTGCTTTACAGATGTATTGAAAGCACGGGATTTGAGAATGGGGGTGAAATGGAACTGAGGACATCCCTTCTCAGCTGGTATGTGCTGCAGTGTGAATCCAGAGTCTCTTTCTCTGTTGACAGACCAAGTCATTGCCACTTTTACAAGTCAGTGCTACATAAGGAATGTGCAAAAGAAAAGAGGAGGTTTGCATTAGTTGAAAGTTTGAGAATGCGAAGAGAGAAATGGAGGGAGGGAGGGAGAGGGAGGGAGAGAGAGAGAAAGAGAGAGAGAACATGGCAGAGCAGGAAGGCCACAGCTGGTATGCTTGCTACAGCTATGGGGCTACTAGTAGATCCAGCCGACCTGGGCATACAACGGTCTGCCTATTTATATTTAAAAACACTTGCAAAAACACTTTGGCACCTGGGAAAGTTTGGACCAAACATATTTTCTCTTTAAAAAAATGAGAAGAAAGAAAGCCAGGAAAACAAAGGTGCTTGTTTACAGGAAGGGGAACTTAATGTGATTCATACGTTTTATTTATCAACATGGGTGTAGAAAAAAGTGGATTTTGGGCTCTTTACTGCTCAAAATGTCCATGGACATTCTCTTTTCAGACAACAGGCCAAGAGTGTTCTGGATTTTGGTCCCAAAGCCAAGGTTTGCAAAATCTGGCTGAGGTGCGCCCTCTCGCTGCTCATTATCACACGGCAGCACTACCTACAGTCAGTGGTTCCTTCAGCTGGCAGCTAACACCTTGCTTTGCCAGTCTAGTAAATGCCACTGTTTGCAGAAACATCTGCAGGGTATCTAGGCTTATAAACACCATTTGATCCCACAGCAGGAGTAAAGCAGACTCATTTGCCTTTGGTTACACAGGTGAAGGCTTTCAGTGTCTTGATCAGAGTCTAAGAACTGTTTTCCCCTTTAGCATGACACCCTACTGGTGGGGGCGCGTCCAGCCCCCAGCTAAGGAAGGGAACGTGATCCACCCTCAGCCAAGGAAACTTATCACTCACACGCTTGTCTAATACAAGTAGAGGAGTTCCTGGCCTGTCCTTCATCTAGGCGACACTGGTGTTGGTAATCTTTTTCCAATGATTCTTGTCCTCAACTGAAATATTTGTGTCAGAAGAACTTCACTTCACAAATGCAGACTTTGTGAGTGTCCCTGAGAAAAAGGGATGAGTACATGAAGTCGAAAATAGTTGTGATATCTGAATATTAAGAAGACTTGACTTACACTGATGGTTGTTAAACTCTGTGGTCTTGGGATACTTATATCTATGCTTAAATTTAACCAAGTTCACAGAAAGATTTACAGGTGTGAGTTATGCATAAGAAACTGAAACGGACAATTTCACATACATATTGCAAAAGAGGACCACAAAGTATTTATACTTCTTAAAGTTTTCAGAAAAGGAGAGAGGGGTTTTTGAAGAAAATTTTATTTTTGAATGTTAAGATTATATACTAGATAAAAATATTAAAGAATGATGTTAATATAGATACAAAATAAATATTAAACACTTAATAGAAATAATGAAAAAATGTTGAATGAATATTTTGGAAATATACATATTTATTCCATAAAACTAATATGTTAAAAACTCAAAATGTATAAACAAATACACCATTCGTAACAGTATATGCCATTGATCTTCTTAATCATGCCATTTACTTTTTTATTTATTATTTTATTCAATTGTGCGTGTATGCATGTGTGTGTGTGTGTGTATGAATGTGTGTATGTATGTGTAGAACCACGGACGAATTCGGGAACCACCATGGACGCCTCCACCTCCTCCTTGTTTACTCTGTCCAGGGATTCACAGGCTCCGCCCTACCAGGACCAGAAACGCAGGCTGCCCCCGTGGGGTCTAGGATCCGAACTCAGGACCCTCCACCCGCAAGGCAGAGGCTTAACCCCTGAGCCACCTCTCCAGCTCCAATCATGCCATTTCAAAAAATTCCAGAGGAATGTATACTCACCGTGAAAAGATCTAAAACACCAAATCACAGTAGCATTAACCCCTGAGCCACCTCTCCAGCTCCAATCATGCCATTTCAAAAAATTCCAGAGGAATGTATACTCACCGTGAAAAGATCTAAAACACCAAATCACAGTAGCATTACTCAGAGGCCCTCAAAATGGGTGTTTAGAACCTTTCAATTACTGCATGCAGAATATTGCTTAGCTAAGGATCACTATCCCAAGTGATCTAAGTTTCTTTGCTAATTAGCTGAGGGTCTCTAAACAACTTATCAACTCAGTTTCATCACCTATTAAAAAAAACACAGATATAAGATGGTAAATGTTCAATTTTCTCTGTGATGGAAACTTTTCAGAACTTCCCTGCCCACACCTCTTCACTTAGCACATTACAAGGATTCTAGCATTTGGAAGAATATCCATTTCTTTGGAACATCCACAGCACATCAAAAGCACTTTCGCTAACTGCTTAGCATGCCCTCCAGAAAAGGTGAGACTGTTTTCCTTTTGTTAATAATTGTAGGGGGACACAAGTATCCTAATGATGTATAAAGAAGGCAGAAAGAACAATATCCCTGTTTGCTGTTCTAGACTATAGGTACCAAGTAGAACAAAAAGCTCCATACCTTCATGGGGTGAGATCATGAGAGAGCAGGAAAGAGTCAATCCAAATCTTGAACTCCTGAACTGGGATAGCGGTGCTGAGCACACCCACTATGAACACCACCTTTATGGAACCACCGTGCTGATTTACAGCCCTGGTGCTTAAGGGATCATCATTAACTCAGAGTTGATAGTATCTAAGAAGGACTTCAGTACATATCTTATATATCCTAAGCTTACTGGATCATTCTGTGGTCTCTCTATGCTGAAATGCCCTGTGTAACATTGATGGAAATATTTATATTAACAATAGATCCAGTAAAGATCAATGTTGGCATTTGGAATAGTCCAAGACTTTCACGGCAGCAGGTTGCAATCTCAAAATGAGAATGATGGACATTTCCTGTTTAAAGATTTAAGATTATTCCATGAAGATTGAATGCACTGTAATTAAACAAGTTATTCTGACTGCATATCAGAAAATGGCTTCTCTATTAAATATACCCAATTGTATTACTCTGAGAGAAAACTCTTCAAATAATATCTCTGTAATCTTCTCATTGAAATACAAATAGCATTGGGCTGACAAAATAATTCAGCAGGTAAAACGCCTCCTTACAAACATCGTGACCTGAGTTCAATTCTTGAAGCCTTCAAGCTTACATAGTGGAAAGAGAGAACCAACTTCTTTTGACCCCCATTTGTGCTTTATGACTTACATGTTCTCTCTCTCTCTCCCTCTCTCTTTCTCTCTCTCTCTCTCATATTTCACATATTAAATACATAAAATGTTAATACAGAATGTAATTGTCATACTGGCTGAGATACACATGATTCATAAATTCTGGTATGAAAGTTTCAATAGTCCATAGCTATATATCAAGCACATGAGAGTTTCTTCTCTGCAAACCCCAAAGAAAATCTCACAATGCCCATGCTCGCTATTTATGAATTTATGTCTGAAAGAACACTGTTTTCCACATCAGATATGGAAAAGTTTAACTTTGGCCTGAAGATACCTTTTTTAACTTAATTTATTTTGCTTTTGGCAAAAATACTATAATTAATAATACTACTTAGATTTTTGAAATCTCTCTTCTCTGCTCGTATCCAAGGCTTCTCTGCTGTACTAAGAGAAAAAAGACCATGTCACATGTGTTTTACCCCCCCTTTTTTACTTGACCTATTTTTTTACCTAACTGTTGATGCTCTCACTTCTTTCTCTGGGGTATTTAATGAGATCCACTCAGTTCAGCACCACGCCTATCATCAGCTCTGTCTTCAGGTGCACACTCTTGCTTGACACGTTAGCTGTCATCACAGAAGTCCATGGTGAATGTGAAGAAGAGCTGCCCAGATCATCCTGTGAAGAAGGACTTGGTAACCCACTGTGGTCATGCCAGGCATTGTGGTTGCTGGCTATTGCCCCATCAGAATAGCTCTGTGAAGCTGGCACTGCCACCATGCTGCTTGGCATCCTACCCTCTGATGGCAACTCCTGTCCAGGGACTGAGAGGCAAGCACTTTGAGTCCTTCTCTATGGAGATGTCACTGGTGACAAGGATTTGGACATAAAGGCTGCATAGCAGGTAAACTTCATCCCCTGCCCCATCCTACCTCTCTCCCTCTCTCTCTCTGTCTCTCTCTCTCTCTCTCTCTCTCTCTCTCTCTCTCTCTCTCTCTCTCTCTCTCTCTCTCTCTCTCTCTCACACACACACACACACACATACACACAGATGGTGGTCCCTCATAAGAATTTTCATTTCCTGCTAGATGTCAGATCAAAATCTTCTCCTGAACAACTCACCCTTGGCAACCTACTCTTCTGTGTGAGAACTCATCTCATGGGCTGCTCCTTTCCATGGTCCCTGAGATAGAGGTGTGGAATGCCTGGTGATAGCATGAAACTCACATCTAAGAATCGATTAATCTATTGATTTCCCCATCTCAGAAAGTCCATGCACAGACAAGGAGGAAAGTCAACCCTTCCGTGAAGAGCCAGTGGCATTTGCCTTGTGGGCATTGTATACAGTTTGCCGATTCTGAGAAATTGTATCCAAGATGCCACAAGACAGTGTTGAAACTGGAGCCAGTTCACTGCTTTGGCATCATGGTCCAAGAAGAAGGGAACAAAGAAAAGACTGGAGTGAAAACTGGGAGGGAAGGTAAAAGAAAGGTCTCTTAGACCTTTAGAGGGCTTTCTTATCCTCTCCACTCAGAGAAAATAAAATCATGAAATCTAGGAAGCAGGACACTGTGTGTGGTGAAAAGTGACCTCTGAAAGGAAGCAGTGTTCCCAGCAAAAACTATGCCTTCCTTCTGTGGAATCTCTCCTGCACTCCTTCTGCAGGAGCGTGACCGTGTTTTGTGGCATTCCCCTGTTTAAAATCGTCATGCATTTTGCTCTCCACTCATGTGGCTAAATCTGTGTTTTAAAGAGAACAGAGCCATCTGACACATATAAGGAAGGGGTATGAGTTTTATATGAGACTTAAATTTCTGCAAAAGAATGAATGGCTTTGCCCTTGATCTGTTCATTGAAATCTTTTTAATATTAATGTGCTATTTAAAAATGCATCATTTGCCTCCAAAGTAGCTCAGTGGGCGGCATCTGAGCCCATGGGCAATCTATGAGGCCTAGAGTGAAGAGACTGATTGCTATTTATCACATACTCCAACTGGTTCTCAAGGATCCAAATTTTAAGTGCAATTTGGCATGGAGGGGGCTTCTACCTATGCCTGGGCATCGAAACTCTAAGAGTAGTGTGACCTAAACTACCTATTTCCTGTAAAGATGCTAATGTAACATGACTGTTTTTTTAAAAGGTGAAAATTCCATTTTTCTTTCAGTAGCTTCTCCATATGTACTTCCAGGTAGAACGTACCTTGGGACTTGTTTCTAGGCCATCTTGACTATCACAGATACAAAGGGTCAAGGCACATTTCCAGTATCTCTTCTTGCTTTGTAGTATGCTTAAAATATGACTTTGATTTCTAAAGAGGCAACAGACTGAAAGACACATTTCCATCCAAATTTATGGATACCTTCTATTCCCACCTTCCTTCTGTACTGCTAAAAATATTGGATTAGGCAACAGCCAGGCAGATGCTATAACTACTGTAGGAAAGAAATATAGATTCTAGTTGGGAAGCTATAGGCATCAAAACAGAACAAGGAAAATGTAAGCTGAGTGACTGAGCTTGAACTCAACAAAATGTTCGTACTATTTAGTATTTGTTATTCTCAAATGGTAAATCTTAGCAAACAGTGTATGAGAGAAATGCATCTAAAGTTTATAATGAAAATGAGTACAGCTCTGAGATATATTTCGGTCCCATATCATTGTTTGATAGGTCAGGGCTGGTTTCTCCTGGTATCAGGCTTCGACTGGAAGCTGGATTCAAGCTATTTGAGCATCCTTCTTCAACTCCCTCTTTCTGTTTTGCTTGGAATAGGTCCATCTCGCTCTAACATGAAAAGTGCCTAAGAATCATGTTGTTTATTTAGAATAGGAAGTTTGGGAGAGAGAAAAGAAAATCTGTTAGGTAATAGAGTATGCTTTTTCTTTCCTGTGTTTATAGACTAAAGTAAACAAATTTTTCCTTAGAGAAGTAACAGGATGACCTAGCATGCTTCAACACAAGGAATGTTTTTCCTTCTTTCGTTTATTCACTTATTCATAGACAAAACATCCCTTGAGTTTGCATTCTAAGGAATAGGATCATAAAGCGAGCAACACTAGGGATGAGTTCGGATAGTGCTCCATAGCTGTCGCACAGTCCAAACTGTCCGAACTGCTAGCGATTGATTGATGACTTTGCTGTTTAGGTCATTTCTCAGCGATAACTGAACCATGTAGCTTGCTTGGACAGTGAACAGCCATGCACGTGGAACAAATGGTGACTTGAGTGAGCCTGGAATTTTGAACTTGCTCACTCTACTCCTTTCTCACCAGCAAGTGATGAAGCTAGATCATTGTGCTGGAGGATGAAGGACATGAGGAACAGAACCGTACTGCTGAGTTGCTATGGGAATGCTTCTGAGGTGGTCTTCAGTCAGCCTGGAAGGAAACCAAGCCAAGATCAGAAGAGTTAAGCAACTGATTCCCATGTCTTACCAATCTACAAGGGAGTAAAGTAAGATGACTCATGCCCGGATCAGGGTGTGGACTGAGGAACGGAATTCAACATCCCACGCTGCTAAGGTCCGCTGATGTTAGGTGGCTCCGCAATAGCCAGTTCTCCTCTTGAGAAGTCTCAGGTGACCCTTAGATGGGATTTGAAGGCGACCAAAGCTCTTTACGAAGACTAACACTTGCTTCTTGTTACCTTTCAAGTCATCCTGGATTTAAAACAACTGACCCATGTGTTTTGCAGGCAACACATGTTGCCAAAAGCCCCTCTGACCAGTGCTGCTAGCAGAGCATGCTGGTGGTTCCTGGTGCACCTCCATGCAGGTCTCTTATATTCGCAGACCTTGGAGGCTGTCCTCTGCCTTTATCGCCATCCTGGAGCTCTTGGCCTCAGGCAGTCTTAACCAAGGCTTCCCTAAGCATCCTCACCCAGAGAGAGCTTCTCAGACTGTCCAAAAGACCCACACGAAGAATATATGATTTTGTTTGTTATTAGCCTTTCCAACTAATCTAGATATTACTTAAAAAGACTCCTGTTATAAAGGATATTAATTTTTGTTTGATTAGCTGCTATGTTGTGGTTTTGTATACTATCAGTTGAACATCAGATCCCTTATATAAAACATTAAAAAAAAAAAGGAATGGCAGCACAAGTTTATAATTCCAGCATTTGGGAGACTGAGCAGAAACTGAAGGTTTAGGCTAGCCTGGAATACATAGGAAAACCCTGTTTAAAATATTAAATTTTAAAATAAAAATAGAAAACAAAATAAAAACATGATCAAAAGAGAGACTGAGAGAAAACACAGGAAAAGAAATTTGATGGTTATGTTAACTATACTTATCTACACTGGCAATGCTAGTTCAGGAAATATGAGCAACTACAAATTTCTACCTACTAATATGAAAAATAAAGTTTTTTTTTAAAAAAATCTTAGATTACAGAGATAATCATATGAATAACTAACTAGGTAATGAACTCTGAGAAAATCGTCAAAGTCAAACAGACTTAGAACTACGAGCCAAGACTTTAATTAGATAAAACATTTAAATTTGTTCTTCAAAATATGTTATAAAATATGTTACCTGTGTACTATTTATACTGTGTGTTAATTTTTCCCATGATTCGTTTGTTGCTTCAGGGTCCACA